>PVIU01011185.1:0-66059 GCA_004026605.1 Ondatra zibethicus
TACTGATGTCTGTACACAGTGTGTCTCTTCACTATCCACAGAAGGAAGAATAAAAATCTCCAGGCTGTGTATTTAGAGGGGCAATTTTCACTTTGAAAATGCTTTCTTGAAAGGAAAGAAGGTGCTTGCAGAGACAGAGAGAGAGAGCGCGAGCAACAGAGAGACAGGAGATGGGCAAGGCCCACCTTTAAAGAGGGAAAGTAGCAAATGTGCACAGGAGGTGCTCTTAGTGGCTGCAGCTGAGGACACATCCTTTCAGGATCCCCAGGAAAGGCCAGGACAGATGCCTGAATGCTAACAATTGCTCTATGAAGCAATTGCAATGCTAATTTCTATTTCCTTTCCTATAACAGCCATTTATATATTGAAAGATGGTTCAGTCCTCTTTGCACCTTTCTTCTACTCTATATACCCCCAGTCCTTCAGATCACATGCTATATATTTTTGAATACCTTCTTTATCAGGCTCCTTGCTTCTGGAATGTCTCATTTGTTTTTAAAATATACTTTTATTGATTGAGAATTTAATATAACATTTTGATCATATTCACCCCAACTCTTCCTATATCCTACCTCTCTACTGTTACTTCTCTACCTAAACAACTTTGAGTTTTCTTCTTTTCCCACCAAAAGTCAATTCCAGTTTGGGTTGGGAGTGAGGACTTCACAGAAGTGTGGTCACCTTACCAGAGTAGTTTCATTAGAGATAGCTGACTGTCTGTCTCCTAGTACCTATCGAATGTCAATAGCTCCTCAGTTAGTGGTGCAATTTCATGCCTACCTGTCACCCTCCATGCTGGGATTTTGTCTGGCTTGAGTTTATATAAGTCTTATGCCTGCTATTACAATGTCTATGACTTCATATGTGCAAATTTCCTGTTGTATCCAGAAGACCGTTTTCCTGATGTTGTCCACATAGGTCATATGATAAGTAAGTAGATCAACATGATTCCTGGTGGCTAAGCCTGAACCCATTCCCCTATGCAACGCTTCCCAGAACTTTAATTTTAAAAGTCCTGGACAACTTTCAGTTTACTTCAAGACTGTAAAGTCTACCTTTATACTTTTTCATGGTATAAAAACAAAATAATCTCATTATAGGAAATTTGGAAATTGTGTCTAAGAAACAACTCCAGAAATAACTTGCAATACTTACTTCCAGGTGCTTCTGTGTTTACAAGATTATTAGGTCTGGTGCCTGCAGCACCTGGAACCATGGTCAGGCAAGGTTCTGAGGAGGAAAGAACACACAGAGATGCAGGTCACTTTTGAAAGAAGAATGCCAATTTTATTGTGTTACAGGGCAGCTCATTATATAGGGCTCTCCTTGATCAGTGGCCATGCCCTAGCTATCAGGATTTTCTACTGCAAGCCCACCAGAAACCACTTCCTTGTTTTCAGGAACTCATGAAGGTTTTGTGCTCAGAGCAGCTGCAAGGATAGGAAAACAAGTTGTTTACTCCAGCAGGCAAAGGGTCATATAAAGTTCAGGGTCTGAGGGTCTGCAGCTCCCAGCGGCTCCTTCTTTTCTATATAATTAGACCAAGCCTGTCTTAGGTTGCAGAATCACAAATTCACATCTTACCCGTCATCAAGAATACTTGCCTCCACATTGTAAGGCCTCTGTCTTAGGTTGATTGTGACAGGCTCCTGTCTTACCCGTCTCTGGCTCACTGGCCTTCTCGAAGCATGTTGGCCCATACTGCACTTGGAGGAAGCCCACTTACTTGGGCAAGCATTAGCTGCTTAGCAGTGATATTAAAGCACTGGTGCTACTGCTGCTGATGCCTGTTATAAAGGCAGAGCTATAAAATCCCTCCATCTACAAGAGTTCATAGGGCAACAGTCCCAGACCAGCTCTTCTTCAAGCCTAGGCCATAAAGAATGCCCTTAGTTAGAGAATCTATGGAAGTGGGAGGAACACGTCTTGTTAGTATTAAACTGGCTGACAGTAGCACTAAAGTTCCTGACTGGCCTGGGTGCAACACAACACAAATATGATGGAAGGAAGGGGAGTAACTAACCATATGCAAATCCCCTCCACTAAGCACTGCCCTACAAAGCTGCGTCCAATCACTAGGAGTCAAATTTTGATCCATCTAGGACTCCACCAAGGCAGCAGTAAAAGGAACATGCAGCCCATATGCAGTTATGGCCTCTTTAAGCTGTCTTCCATTCTTAAACTGAAACTGCTGATATAGCCTCTGCCTATCCCCCTGAAGATCCATAGTGTTGATAACAGGGAATGCCTGGATATTTCTGGACTGAAGTTCTGTCAATTGTCTTCTCAACTCTTCTACTTCCCTCTCACTAGCTGGACGCAACTGCTTTGTAAAAGGGATTCTTTCTCCTGAGGCCAGGTAAAAGAATAAACCCAGTCCCATGAAATGACTTGAAATTACTACTATCTGAGATCCAAGCTTCCCCAGGCTCCTCCAGCTTCCCACCTGCATGATGCCAGGGACTCTCCATCCTGGACATCTTCCAGCATTCCAATGGCTTCCCCAAACTGCTCCCTGATCCTACAACCTTCACTAAGCATAGACTCTTCAACCAGCCTCCATAGGGAAAACAATCATTTAGGGAATTTGGGCATAGTTCTCTCCAAACTGCTTCCTGCTTTTTATTTAGGCAAACTAATTTTTGGGGGTGTTCATGGTGACCTTTCGGGGGGGAGGTCTTGGCCCATCAAACCACATTTGTCTGAAAGGATTCCACAGATTCTCATCTTCTGTGGAAACAAAAGAAGAACCTCTTTTCCAAAGCAACAAATCCTTAGACCCAAATTCTGAAGTCATGATACCTTTAAAATATCTATGCTGGTTTAGCTTATCAGCCCATACAATGAAATGTCTCTCTGTACTTAGCTCCTTCACAGTCAAAAAATTCAAAGAAAATACAATAATAGACATAATTCAGACTTTCTGTGTACTTTCCATCTTTATATAGCTTACTTTTCTTTATTCCTATTATTTTTTCTACAAGTTTGCTCTGTCTCTTTTAAGACTTTATTATATTTTAAGAATCCACCTCCATCCTTACAATTCTCCTTTTAACCTTCTCTTTGTTACTTACCTGATGGCCAGCCTTCCAAAGTGTGTCCCTCAGAGGTGTCCCTAGTTCCTGATCCCAGAAACCATGGTCGAGCAAGGGTCTGGGGAGTAAAGAACACACAGAGATGCAGGTCACTCTTGAAGCAAGAATACCACCAATTTTATTACGTTCCAAGGCAACTTATATAGTACTCTCCTTGATTAGTGGCCATGCCCTAGCTCTCAGGATTTTCTACTGCAAGCCCACCAGAAACCACTTCCTTGTTATCAGGAACTCATGAGGGTTTCTCAGAGCAGCTGCAAGCATAGGAAAACAAGTTGTGTACTCCAGCAGGCAAGGGGTCATAGAAAGTTCAGGGTCTGAAGGTCTGCAGCTCCCAACAATTAGGGGTATGTGTGTATGTGTGTGTGCATGCATACACATTTGACTGCACATATGTGTGTGTTTCATAACTATTTTTTATTAGTACTACATTCTGAGAATTTTCACCTCATTAAGCAAATTTCCAAAATTTTTGACAGTTGCAGAATTTTTATGCCATCATTATCTGACAGCCCCAATACTGACTGTTGAAATTGTTTTCAATTGCGAGTAACTCTGCAGTGTATATATTTATACATATCATACATATCATTACTCTTTGAAATTTACCTCTTTATGGACTCTACTCAAATGCTACTGTGGTGAAGTCTTCTATACTGAGCTTATTAAAAATGCAAACTCATCTCCCCCAATAGCTAAAAATGTCTAAATGTACATAATAAATATCGTTTAAATGAATTATTGAAATGGGTTAAGAGGTGTTGATGAGTCTAACTTTTAAAGTCACTTGATGTTCATTTGAGATTGTTTTGCTGTGTAAGACAGCAGTGTCTGTCATATAGCTGCACCAGGACCACCCTTTTATATTTTTGCAAACTTTACAGGCAAAATAGTAACATCACTTTAGTGTTTGGTCTTTTTATTATAGTGGATGTATTTTTTAATATTTATTTTGTTTCCTTTTTGTGTATATTGTTTCTGTTGAGAATTTAAATGATTTTTTTACTTATTTTTCTATATTTGGTATAAGACCATTCTTACAATTGTGAAAATATTTTTTCTGTCTGCACTCCAAAAGAACTTTTATATACAGCAATCTTAAGTTATACATAATTATATCCATTTCTCAATTTGTAATTTCTTCTCATGAATTATATTGCAGTTCTTTATTCAAAATTTAATAAGTGCTTAATCCCTCTGAAATTTATGTTACTGTATGGTGTGAGGTAATTTCCTAAATTGTTTTTCTCTTCAGTTGTTTTATAGCAGCAAATAATGAATAATTCATTCTTTCCCACTGTTGTGTAATATATCTAAATTGTTATATATAGTATGTTCTTTGAGGGAATTTGTTTAGTTTCCAGTCCTGTGGTCTGCCTCTTTTTGACCTAGTTATAAAGTTTAAATATTATTATAGCTTTTAAATAATTTCTATCACCTCAGCTTTCCTACTTACTGTAACTGTTGAAAAATTGAGCATCAATTTGTTTATTTGTGTTGAGTGTATAATATACCTTTTTACCTTAATCCTGCAAAGTATATAGAAAAACTCAAAGATTGTTAGCATTTTTAATTTTTGGTCATTTTTTTGAGACAGGGTCTCCCTATTGTAGTTCTGGCTGTCTTGGAACTCACTCTGTAGACCAGGATAGCTTCAAACTCAGATATCCACCTGTCTCTGCCTCCTAAGTGCTATGATTAAAGGCATGCACTACCACACCCAGTACTAAATTTTTGTTTTTGATGTTTTAATATAATTTTTTGCAAAGTTTAACTTCTCTTAAAAATTAATAAGCTTTGTTTCAATTTTAATTTTACAAGAAAAAATAGTCAGATTTTCAGAAGGTGACTATAATGACCCCTCCTTAGTTTTCTGTAATACTAAGTTATTGCATTGATGTGGTACATTTCTTACAATTGATGGACTGATATGTTATTACTAACTAAAATCCATAATTGACATTTGGGGTAAGTATTTCATGCAGTTAAATATGAGTTTTAACATGCGTAATTCCATGTTGTTACCACTGTATTTTTTTACATCCACAAAAATTGCCTGTGACTTACCTATTTATTCACCTCACCCATCTGAGCCTATACTTAATTGATCTTTTGCTTTTATTTCTTTTATTTCTGAGATTATAATTTAATTCCACCATTTCCTCCTTTTCTTTTCTCCTCCAAAAACTCCTATACATTTCTTTTTTTCTCTTTCCAATTTTCTCTTTCATTAATTTTTGTTTTACATGCACACACGCACATGCACACACACACACACACACACACACACACATACACACTTAAATTACTAAAAACATAAAACAACCTACTCAGGCAGTGTAATGTTGCTTGTATGTAGGTGTTTGAGTACATTTTGTTTTTATTAGTATTTATTACATTGTACAAAATGACTTTCATTTTGACATGTTATCTTCTCTTCCCTCTTTCTACTGGATAATTCTTCCTTCCCAAATACTTCCCATTTTTGCTTTCATGTTGTTGCTTTTTATTTTGTATTACAAGACAAAATATGATATGAAGCATTTGTCATTTATTTTCTGTATACTTTTGCCTTTTTCAGAGTAGCTTTTTACACTTTTCAGTATAGGCTTAAGGGTCTTTAGTGTCTTTTAGTGGATTGACAGCTTATTTACTTCTCTTTATTAAAGAGTAATATTCTACTGAATTGGGATGTTACAGTATACTCACCTGTGGAAGGACATTTTGTTGTTTTCACGTTTTGACAGTAAAGAACAGGCTGTCACTAACATTTATGTTTAAAGTTTTGAATTCATTGGGTGAATTGCAAGGAGTTCAAATGCTAGGTTACATGGTAAGACTGACAGTCTTCCAAGGTGTCTAGTTGACATGGCCTCTCAGCAGCAGCAATTGTTGCTCTCTATCTTTGCTAGCATTTGATTAACATCTAGTACTACAGGCATTCTGATAGATGTTTAGTACCATTTGAATATTTTGCATTGCAAGTCACTAATGACACAATGCTTAACATCTTTTCATAATCATATTTGCCATTGGTAATAGTTTTAGTGATTTGTTTATTTAATTCTTTTGTCTCTGTTATGACAGGATCTCTCCATGTACTCTTAGAACTCTCTTTGCAGTCCAGGCTGGCCTTGAACTTAATATGGATCCCTCAGTGGCTTCAAACTTGTTATGCAGTTCACACTGACTTTAATCTTGCAATCTTTTGGTCATTTTAAACTGAGTTGCTTTATTCTGATTATTGAACTTTAAGAACTTGTTTGTAAGTTTTGAATATAAGTCCTATATTGGACTTGTGACTTGTGTTTTCTTTATCTCAATAGTAGCAGTTTGCACGTCTTTGAGGTACAGACTATTACTTTTGTAGAGCAGGTTTCTTTCCCTCAACACCATGGACTAGGAGTTCTGCAGTTTTGCATGTTGGTCTACGATCCACTTTAAGCCATTTTTTTGTGGTGGATATAAATTTGTATAGATTTTTAAAATATTATTTAAAACATATATATGTTTAATAACAATTAGTGACAAAAGAGGCCATGAATTTGAATGAGAGTGGGGAGAGGTATATGGGAGGGTTTGGAGGGAGGAAAGGAGAAATGTAATTAAATTATAATTTCAAAAATAAAAATAAATAAAATAGAAAGAATAATATATCTATGATAGCATACATGTAATGATATTATAATGATTTCTTCTTAATATTATATAACAGAGTACAAGGGAGAAGAATAGAAAGCAGAAAAAAATTTCCTCACTTTATATTCCATCTACTACTACCTTTGCAAAAAGTAATAACATTCACACACAAAAAAAGTTTTATATTTATTTGTGTGTGTGTGTGTGTGTGTGTGTGTGTGTGTGTGTGTGTGTGTGTATACAAGCATGTGCACATGCCACACTGCCTACATGTAGAGGTCAGAGGGCTACTTGTGGGAGCTTGTTCTCATGTTACACAGTGTGTGTTCTGGAGGTTGAACTCAGGTTATCATGCTTAAGACTGGCAAGTGCCACTGAGCTAGCTCATTGGCTTATTGTTGTTTTTCTTATTTTATTAATAATATAAATAATACTGAATTTTATTGTTGCTATATTAGAAAGCAATCATCTACAGGTTGATTTGTCAGTCTTTCTAGAGAATGTGTTATTGTAGCTCATGGTTCAACTTGTATTTACTTGTTTCCTTATGATTGAATATCCTTTCATGTGGTTCTCAGCCATCTGCATCCTTTCTTTGGAGAAATGCCCATTTTAATAATTTACACATTAATGCTTGGAATACTTACATTATTACTACATACACAGATGTGTACTCATGTGAAAAACCCTTTAAAAACTGCATGCTTTAGAAATTATTTTTTCCTTCTGTAATTTATACTTTCATTTTATTGATAGTTTTGTATTATGACTGTTACCTTGTGGGTTCTAAGAACTCTTGGCCTTACATGATGATCCCCTTGACTGTTACCTACTCTCAGGCCTGAAGAGTGTATTTCCCTCTCCTTTACAATGAACTCTGGCTATCTTCAATATAAAAAGTCTTTGACTCAATTCAAAATGGTTGTTCAATTTGTTGTAGAATTCTATAGAATTGGTTTTTAAGTCGTTGATTTAGGTTTAGATAGATTATTCATTCAACTTTTGATGGGCATGGGTTGATTCCACTTTTTGGTTAGTGTTGTTACAATGGACACAGTTTCATTTACTTATATGTATGTTAGTGGTTGTCTAGGTGGATCATGTGCCAATTCTGTTTTTCAGCTTTTAAGGAATCTCTCTACTGTTTTCTGTAATAGTTATACCAGTTATACCAATTTACAGTCCCACCAACAATCTGTCAGCATTCATCATTATGTGAGGACAGCGCTGAAATCTTTTTCATGGTTTAGCAATAGCGAATACTTGTCTACATATTTTTTGACCATTATTCACAGATGTCAAATTCTTTGTCAACTTTTAATCAGGCTCTTGGTACTTTCCCAAATTAGTTGAGTTTTTCATAGATTTTAGAGTTGAGTTCTTTATATATTTTGCATATTAATACCTTAATATATATATATATCTTGCAAATATTTTTTGTTTTCCATTTTCCAAGTTATTTCTTCAATTAATGGATTTGTTGTGTAACTTTTATTTTGAGGGAATCTCGTTTTGTTTATTCTCACCTAAGTTGCTCACTCTTTCATTGTACAGAATAACTCCATGACATTCTTCCACTGTGATGTCTGTAAGGGTTTTATAGTTGTAGTTTTTACATTTTCATGCTGAATGCACTTGGAGTTGATTTTTGTACTTGGTGAGAGGTGTGTGTTTTAGATGTGCTGACTGTTTGATAGCGGTTGTGGCGCTCTTTGGAGGTAGTGTGGCCTTGCGGCAAGCACTTACATCATCAGAAGCACCACTCTTAGAGAGGACTATGACCTTTCTTCTTGGAGACACTGGCTAGTTACACGAGAGTGTATTGTTACAGAAAGAACAAGTTCGGTTACCACTTGTTTCTCCATGTGGTCTCTTCTACCTCTGCACCTGCCTTGGTAATATGTAGCATGAATAATAAAAAACCAGAGACAAAACCTAGAAAAGCCAAGTCACTAGACAAGAAGTCTTACCTCTACCAAGGCTGGGTGACTGAAAAACTAAGCAGACTAAGCTTCTTTCCCCTCTCATTTTATAGTCCCTCTAGTGCTGGGATTGAAGGCATGACTCCCTAATACTGGGATTAAAGGTGTAGGCTACCACCACCTGGATTTGTTTCTGCACTGATCTTGCGTAGCTCATGGTGACCTTGAATTTACAGAGATCCACGCGATTCTGTCTCCCAAATCCTGGGATTAAAGTTGTGTGTCACCATTGCCTGACCTCTAGTGGCTTTAGCTTTGCTTCTGGTCTTCAGGCAAGATTTATTTATCAAAATACAAATAATATACTGCTATAGTGATACCATCACCATGAAGCTCTCACCAGTGACTATTTAGCTCTGTTCCCTAATCTCAGACTTTCAGCCTCTAAGGCTTATCTAATTAAATTTTCTTCTGACGCTTCAGGATTGATATTTTGTTACAGAAATGTAAATTAATACAGAAAATTGGCACTGACAGTCAAGTAATTACTATAACTATCTGAAAACATACAAGCTCCTTCAGAATTGGGTATATAAGCAGTGATTGAAGTTGTCAAAAGAGTTGCTTAACAAAAATGTAGAATTCTGTAAACGGTATTACACATAATTTTCATGGAGGTTCAGCGGATGCAGAGTCCATGGAATCAAGTCATATACAAATGAGTATCTCATTAGACTTGGAATAAAGGCTACCTTTGTAGCCATTGCAAAGAACTTTAGTGAGCTGTGGTCCTGCCTCAAAGTTTTATAGAGGATTGAATTTCAAAGTGATTAGTATAACTGGAAAAACAAACTATACAAAACTATACAAAAGATTCTATGGGGGTTTTAGACAGCATTCAGCATGGCTTCAGAGCTAAAAGGAGCAGAGCATGAAGACCAGGGAATGCGTGGGAAGAGGTGTGCAAGTGTGTGGCTCACAAACTACTTGCTAAAGACGTTACCATGGGGAAAAAGTGAAGTGCTGTCCATGAAGACAATGGACTGAAGGACACCTCAGAAATCATGAGGCACCCCTTGTACTACATGCATTATATTAAGGACCAGGCCCAAGGGCTTCCTTCAATTTCACTGCTAGTCAGCTCCTTTGAACTAATCCCAATGGCAGGTGCGGGCACTGAAGAGACTAGTAGGTGATTAAGGCACTTGGAATTCTTCCCTTGAAGGTAAAATACTAGCATACTTCTCATAGGAGCCAAATTAGTTCCTGTGAGAGCAAATCGTTTTAACAAGAGCAAGGTTGGCACCTGAATCTCTCTGATTTTCTTCCATTCTCCCTATTCAGCTTTCGCTATATTTCCTCCAACCTATAGGAGGATTTCACCAGAGACTAATAAAGTGGGGCTGCATAGTATTGGGCTTTCAGCCTCCAAACCTATGAGCTACATAAGACTCTTTTTTTTTTGTATGAACACTCAGCCTCAGGTATTTTGTTCTAGCAAAAAAATCTGACCCATATTGGAGTTGAACTTCATTCTGCATCTCTACATTTCGTCATAATAGTGCCATTAACCTTTCTCCATCGTGTCTTCTTGGCATCTTTGTCAAAAACCACAGTTTTCTTTAGATGCATGAATTGATTTCTGCCTTATGTATTATGTTCCATCAGGGTATGTTTCTGTTTGAAGTCAGTACTATGTTGTTCGGATTGCTAAAGCTCAAAATTGCAACTTGAAGTCAGATAATGTGGTGCTTCAGCTTTGTTCTTTTGGTTCAAGATTGCTTAGACAATTTGGGTTCTCTTTACTGTTATTCCGCGGCACTTTGCTTTGTCCATTTAGTGATGTCACGTTCTCCTGATTGTACCTGATCTTTGTTCTCCTGTATTAAGGCCTGTGTGATGAAGAATTAGGTACTCATATCAGTCTTTTCATTCTGGCATTGTTTGAGAACATATCTCACCAAATTCTGGGCATGTTGTTTGTCCTGTGGTCTTTAAACCCACAATTACTGCAGCTTGTGCAACACTAGGGGGCACCCTAAGTACAGGACCACTGAGACCCATGCTGTACCAGGTTAGGATCTTAGCTCTTAGCTGCTTAGGCCTGGCTGCTATGGGCTCTTCAGAGCCTAAGGTCAATGTAGTTCCCTGGCAAGAGTGTGGGTTGGATCTCAAGTCTGTCTTGTAGCAGCTACAGGTTCCTGTGTAACAGTGGGATACGTTTAGAGGCCCAGGCTGTCTGTACTGACATGGTCTTAGTAACTGTGAAGGGGTGCTCAAAGATTTTTTCCCCCTGTGGTATGTCCAATATTGAGAATTATGACTAGGAATTATATTTAGCTAATGTTTTATCTGAAGTAAATTATCTCTCTGTCCAGACTATGCTGCTTGGGGTTGGTTGCGTGTATGAAATGGTTCTTATTCTCATTGGTACATCTTTTCTTAATACTATATTATTAACAGGTACTCTCCCCTGATTGTATTCAACTTTTGTGAAAATATTTTTATGTGTCAATAGTTGTTGAAAATGATGCTTTGTGGAAGGAGTAGCAGATAGTCTAGACTACCATCTTACTCTGCCTCTTCTCAAGTACTGCATGCTTTCTGATGCCATCATAAGTGGCATTAAAGATTTCAACTTACGAATGTTTATCATTAGTGTATAAATGGAATTATACTTTGTGAACTGATTATGCATTTAATAAAGCTCACTTTTCTGGTTTTACTGCCTTTTTAAGTTCTTATTAATTTCTATATGGATGATTAACCTCCTGGCAACAAAGATAGCTTTATTTTATATTTTTTTCTAGTTTGTATCCATCTTACTATCTAACTTTGTCTTGATCTCTCTACTTGTATCTATTTATCCATACGTTTGTCTGCCCACCATCCATCCATCCATCCATCCATCCATCCATCCATCCATCCATCCATCCATCCATCCATCTTTTGCTCTCTTGTATTGCAGCTGGAGAGAATATCTATTAAGATGTTGACTAAAGCAAATCTTGCCTTGTTCCTGATCTTCTTACAGGAGCTCTTTAGCTTTTTCTCATTAGCTGTGATGCCAACTTGGGAGCTTTTACTTACTTGCAATTTCTGAATTTGTGGAAGGTGCCTTCTGGCCATTGTTTGCTAGAGGGTTTGGGTATGAGTGTGCTGAAGATTTGTGGATGATCTTTCTGTATTTCTTGGATCTACTACTACAAGGAACAGTGATTTTTAAAGTGCTGAATCATCCTTGTATTCTCTGGCAAAACTGCTCGGTCAAGATATATAATGCTTGGTATATATTTCTGGGATCTGTTGACTACTATTTTGTCAGGGGCACTTTTACATATGTTTATTAGGTATGTTGAACTTTTTATGTGGTGAATTTTTACTTATCATATAGAGTTATTCTGGCCTCATAATCCTGTTTGGATTTTGTACAAAAGTTTTAATGTGAAGACTTAGTATTATTTCTTCTTCAAAAGCTTCACAGAATTCTTTGCTGAAGAGTTTAAATGTCAGAGTTAAGTGTAAGTTTGTTTTATTTTAATAACTAAAGTGCTGTACAAGTTATTTATTTCTTCTGGAGTGAGAGTTGGCAATTTATTAGAAATTTCTTCATGGGATTTCGTCACCATCCTTGTAATGTTTGGAATGTGGAATGTTACATTACTTCCATTTCATTTTTTATAGGTTTTTTCAAGACAGTGTTTCTCTATAGCTTTAGAGCCTGTCCTGGAACTAGCTCTTGTAGACCAGAACTCACAGAGATCACCTGCCTCTGACTCCCGAGTGCTGGGATTAAAGGCGTGTGCCACCACCGCCCGGCCATATTTACTTCCATTTCTAATAGTGGTGATTTTTATATAAGTTGGTTTAGTCTGGTAGTGTTGAAGATTTGGATTCATGCTTGAAGTTTGATTCTTGTCAATTATATGTTTTCATTTAGCCTACAGATGGCTATTATTCTTCCTTTAAAATTCTTATCTTGATGCATTATTTCTTATCATTTTTGGATAAACTATATAATGTAATACTAATTAGTCATAGGGATAGAGAAGTCCTGTCTTATTCCTGCATTGGAAAATTCCTTATTTTCTTGTAATACATTATTTTTTTTTTACAATTTCAGAATACTTTATAATAATCAATTACATTGTACATTTTAACATATCATCTTTTCTTTTCTTTTTTATTGATTTTAATGAGCTATACATTTTTCTTTGCTCCCCTCCATGCCTCTCCCCTCCCCTTCAACCCTCTCCCGTAGTCCCCATGCTCTCAATTTACTCAGGAGATCTTTTCTTTTTCTACTTCCCATGTAGATTAGATCCATGTATGTCTCTCTTAGGGTCCTCATTGTTGTCTAGGCTCTCTGGGATTGTGGATTGTAGGCTGCTTTTCTTTGCTTTATGTCTAAAAGCCCCTTATGAGTGAGTACATATGATGTTTGTCCTTCTGGAGCTGGGTTACCTCACTCAATATGTTTTCTAGATCCATCCATTTGCCTGCAAATTTCAATGTGTCATGATTTTTTCTGCTGTGTAGTACTCCATTGAGGGGCATTTAGGTTGTTTCTAGGTTCTAGCTATAACAAACAATGCTACTATGAACATAGTTGAGCACAGTGACATTATTTCTAATGTGTCCCCATAGACATAGGATTTGCTGCAAATTTTTGGTAATTGTCACTCATCAAATGAAGAATGTTTTTTGTGATTTGTATTTTTTGTAGTTTGGCAAATGTATTTGTAATATGCTAAAATTTATTTTCATAACTGATAACATCTAGTTGCATGCCTTTTCAACTATTGAGATGCTTATGTACTTATGTAGTACATGCATATATTTTAATCAATGCCTTACTTCTCATTTTTTCTCAGAATTACATATCACATTGCTAGACTATTTAATGCTGAACTGTCCTGTAACATGAAGGCGTGAGTCAAAAAACAATCCCACACCAGTTTGGAATTATGATTAATAAAATGGTTATTTATTTAAAAGGAAAAAACTTATAGATCACTGTCCCAGACAACAGCCCTCTGCACGATTAGGAACGAAGTCTAACAGCCGGAAACTGGAAGCAAGAGAGCAAGCACATGGCTACAGCTGCTTTTTTTTAAAACATAAGAGACCACACCCCAGTGGGCTGGTATCTTAAAGGCTATTGCTGAAGGAGCGGAAGTAGCTCCCACAGCACTGCCCCTTAGTTTTTCAAACAATGTATTTGATTCAAGAACATATGTAGCTCAATTTATCTTTCCTGTCTAAGAACTATATTCATGTTCATTTATTAATTTGCTTTGTATTACTACAATGAAATATCTGACATGGGTTTTATATGAAGTAAAAATAAATTTATTTAGTTTACAACTTTGAAGATTTACTCCAGAGTGTAGCACAGGCTCAGTAAAGAACGCCCCTTGGTTATATCAACTTATGTCAAATAGTGGGTAGAGAAGTGTATATAGGAACTGTATTTTGAGATAGGACCTCTCACTGGCTGAACCTGACACTAAGTGATTTGACTGCATTGACTGACCCATTAGAGTCAAGGATTCTCCTAGTCTCTGCCTCCCCAGCAGTGAGATTCTAGGCACATGCTCTAGGCACAATGTAAGACCTAGGACTAGAATTCATGTCCTCACTCTTGCCTGTGTGGCAAGTGTTTTATCTACTGAGCCATTTCCCTTTTAATGTTTTCAGTTTTTATTTTCATTATTTTGAGATTTCATTTATTTTATTTTTTGTGTATGTGTGTTTGTCTACATGTAGGTCTGTGCCATGTACGTGTCTGGTACCCATGGAGGCTGGAAGAAGGTATTGGGTCTTCTCGGGTTGGAGTTATAGATGGTTGTGAGCCACTATGTGAGTGCTGAGAATTGAATATAGGTCCTCTGGAATAGCAGCCAGTGATCTTAACTGCTGAGTCATCTCTCTAGTCTCGCACCTTGATGCCTTAAGGTTTCTCTACAGAGCCCTGGCTGTCCTGGAAGTCAGTATGTAGACCAGGCTGGCCTCAAACTCACAGAGATCTGCCTGCCTCTGCCTCTCAAGTCCTGGAATTAAAGGTATGCATCATGTAGTCTGGCCTAGATACATTTAGTAATATAGCTTTAATGAATTTTATCCTTGTAGAGTCTTTTCTTTTCAAGTTCCTTGTCAAAAGTATGTTTGGTCTTTCTTTTTTCATATGGAGGCTTTCCTGTTGCACCTTGTGTTTTTTCTTTGTGTGTTCTTATGTGCAGTATCCTCTGAATCGAAGGAGGTTGCTAAGGGTCAAGAAGTTAAGGAAACTTACCAGGACAGTCAGAAACTTACGAGATCTGCAAGGTGCCTCCACAGTGTTATAAACAATGTCTGGGGAGCACAGACTCTCTGATTCTCCTGCAGAGCTGCCTGCCAAACACTGAGTTCCAGAGATGCAGCTTGTATGAATCTTCGTTCATGTGAGGGTGGGTTTTTCAGCGATGCAGCTGCTTTTGAGTCACACATACTCTTGAACAACCTCTCACCTCTGCTCCTGTAAGTACCCAAAGACATTCATTATGTCACCAAGCTACACACTGGTAAAATAATGTTTGCCATTGGAGCTGAATTCATTATTTTTTTTTTCAACTTACATAAGCTAAGGCCGTTGGGAAGAGGGCACCTCATCTGAAAGAACATGACATTGGACTGCTCTTTAGGCAAGACTGTGGGGTTCTTGGTTGTTGATTTGATTGATATGCAAGAGTCCAGACCTTGTGGATGGTGCCCCCCTGGTAGAGAGTCCTGGGTTGTATAATGAAGTAAGTTGAGCAAGCCATGATGGACAAAGCAGTAAGCCGGCTCCTCTGTGGCTTACTGCCTCAAGAATCCTGCCTTGAATTCCTGCCCTGACTTCCCTTCATGATCCAAGCTGAAATAAACCCTTTCCTCCAAAGTTGCTTTTGACGAGAATATTTTAGGACAGAAACAGAAACAAAACTAGAAAAGGTAGCTCTGTGATGTAAATAGACATTTGTTTGTGTTTTCTCAGAATGGTTACACAATACGAGTGAAACATTAAATACTAACTAGAATTATTAGAATTATCATTAACTACAGAGGATGGGTTTTGATGTAGTATAAATATCTTTAGATACTTTCTCTTGGATTGAAAAGATTCAAAATATATGGATAATATAAGTATCATCTTCAGAGGAACAGACTTAATTTTTACATTCTTGGTGACAAGGTTGGAGGTGTCTTAAACACTATTATTTTTATTAATTTTTACTGTTTCATTTTTGTATCTCTTTATCCTTATTTGTTGTGAATTAAAATAAATCAATTTACTCCTGCTTCAGCACAATTTCAGCTTGAAACAATCAAATTCAATCAACCATCATTAACCACAGATATTTCAAGGTTTCTGTTGATAATTTTCTGTACATTTCTTTGTTATCTCTTATAGTTAATTCCTCTTCTAGTTAGTTATGTGTGCAAGTGTCTTTTTCCCGCCACTTCTGTTCCATGATGTTTAAATCAGCATACAAGTTCATACATATACACATATACATATGCATATTATATGTATATACAGTGTATATGTATGTGTTATTGTCCGTTATCACTGTTCTATATCTACTATTTTCTATTTCTGGAACTCCTATTTGGTTGGAGTGTCTAAGTCTTGCCTAGATACCTTATTTTCTCTTTAATTTTATCAGTTCCTCTAATGTGTTTTGTTTTAAATCTTTTCGCAAACAGGCCTTAATATTAAATAATTCTTTGCCTCTAGTGAATGTGCAGTTTATGCTAATATTTGAACTTTTGTTTCAGAGTCACCAGTCTTGATTTAGAGTATTCATATTTTTCATTTGAAAAATGAGCATTTCTTATCTCTGTGGCTTTTCTATTTTAAAGCCTATTGTTTCTGCTTTTCACAGTTCTTAGTCCCCTAGTTCTTTGATGATGGAAAATCCATTTACTGTTAAGTCCTTTTCAAATGCTGTGTTTCTCCAGGATTATAATTTTGTATTTGTTGACTATTTATTTTCTCAAGACATTCTTGGTAGTCTTTGCAATTCTATCTCACTGAATAGTTACCCCAAATGGAAAAAATTCATGGTTTTCTTTTCCTAGCTATCACTATTTTTCCTAGGTCTGGCTAGATTATGTTTTATTCAATCAGCCTGTTAGTTCAGAAGCAGTTCTTATTCTCACAGCTTGAAGCTTTTGTTCCTTCAGGATAGCTGAAGTCCAGGTTTTGAGTTAGTGGGTGGTGTGATGTAAGCCCTAGTTATATAATTATTTGTCTGACCTCCTATGCTGTACCTCAGTTGGCTGTCTTAGCTTCTGATACTGTTCATAGCATATTTAAGGTTATTCTGTATAGAAGTACTTGGCTCTTCGGGTTTCTTGCAATCATTTAGTTTTCCTAACGTGCCACTTTTTCAGTGATACTGGTTTATGGTACCCCACTGTGCTCCAAGGGTGAGTGAGCTAATTTTTTTTCTAGCTTTGTGGATATTTTTCATTTCCTTTTACTTTTACAATTGTGATTGTGCTTTGGTTTTTAATGTATGCCTTATTATTTAGCAATAATCCCTATAGTTTATGTTTGAAACTGAGATAGGGTATTTTTCCTCTGTGAAATGATGCTGGTTTGATGTGATCTTGGGATTTCTAGGTGGATAACAACTTCTTCAGACTCAACCCATTATTTGAGTCATGAGTTAAAACCAACTGCTCTTGGTTACTTTTTGTGTTGAACTTGCAATCACAGATTGTAAACAGAGACTGTGCTTTCATTTCCTGCTTTAGGTGTATTCCTAGCTAGCTCTTATATCTTAAGTTAACCCATTTCTATTAATCTATGTACTGCCATGAGGGTGTGGCTTATGAGTAAGGTTCTGGCAGCTTTCTCCTTTGGCTGCTGTATGGTGCCTGCCTGACTCTGCCTTCTTTCTCCCTGCATTCAGGTTAGTTTTCCTGCCTAGCTCTATTCTGCCCTGTCATAGGCCAAAGTAGCTTCTTTATTAACCAATGATAATAAAATATATTCACAGCATATAGAGGGGAATCAGACATCAACAGATTGTATTTCTGAGAATTTATTGTCCTAGGGTATAAAGGAAAAAAAGATATGAGCCCACTGAAGTTGAGCATGGCAAGCAGGTCTTTTTTTTTTCAACTATGGGAGAAGGAATATTGGGCTTGTCTAAAACTTGGGCCCAAATTAATAGCAAGGAATTTTGGAGATTGGATTGGTGGCAGTTCCTATCTCAGCAGGAAACATTTTTTTTTTTTTGTAGAAGCAAGGAGAAACAACAAAAGTATGGGAAAAATCATGGTGGGAGCTTTAAGCTGAAATAGATCTGAAGCAACTAATTCTCAGGCGGAAGGTAACTATTCTGGTTGGTTTGGAATGAAACTAATGGAAATTTTTGCTATGGTTTCAAGCAATTTCTAAATGGGCTAGACACTATGCTGTTGCAGCAGAGAGAGCGAAAGGAGGCTGGTGTGAGATACTAATATAAGAATTGAGGGTGAAAATGTAAGATTTTGATAATTCTTTAAGGACTTTGTGAGCCAGATTCAGTCTTTCCTCCATGAACGGTAGGGAGCCTTCCAATTGTTTTAAGCAAGGGAGTAAAGTAATCTGATTTGCATTTTAATTGTTCCCTCTGGTTGCTGTGTGAAGGATGGATTAATGCAGCAGAAGGACAGTTAGAATGAATATGAAAAGACCAAAGAGGCTGTTTTGGCTAAGGTGGCCTGTGGAGAGAGAAGATGAGTGTGAAAGGTATATTAGAAAGTTGGTGGCAATATTTAGCAAACACTAGGATGTCTGATGTAACCAAATTTGCTTACATTTTATTTTACTAAGTTGATTTCCTATCCGTTTTTATGATCTGTCTTTAGTACTCATATCAACTGATTTATTGTTCTTTCCTGTCTTTTAATTTGATTTTTTTCTTTCAACATCAACCTTTTGCTTTCTTCCACTGTCACAAGGGCTCTGTTGTGATTTTGTGCCAAGATCCCATAATAACACATTAATTTTCTTTCTGCTTTCTACATTGGTCCATTAATAACATTGTTCATTTTCAGTGGTCTTTTTTTAAAAATCTCCCAACTTCTTGTTTGTTTTCAATCCATCTTTCTCAGTTTCCAGCTGGAACTAGCTTGAGACTAACTCCATTGCTCTTAGGGAGTGGGTGTATGCTTACCAAATGTTTACAAGAACTACCTCATTGTGCAAATGCCATTCCAGCTGCCTTAACACCCTGGCAGGAAGAACTAAACACTCAATTCTAGAACCCACTTTTATCTTTACTTGTGGAGTGATTTCTTCCTGTCTTCTGAGTGCTTGTACAGAAATCTAAAGCTACTGCAGTCTCTAGAAGCTATAAAAATGCTCCTGCTTATACACTTAGTGGGCACTGGAGACTGGAAATGCATATATATGAATGAATCATTTCTCTCTTTTGTGTCTACAGATTCCCCAGTTTTAGATAAATGCAGGTTTCCTGAACTATATACATTACATATTCCTGTTTATTGGTACTTGAACCCTAGGGATAAACTACAAATCTATAGTGATTTAGTCTACAACTTTGTCGTCTTCCTGCAGCTCCATTTAGGGCTACTATTGAAGGCAGATTTTTGGAATGGAGGCAGGACACCAACCATAGTGTAGCCTCAACTCTGAATCAATGTCTTCAGGTTGTATGCATGTGTTGTATGCAGGCTGTATGCATGTGTTGGGACCTGGGTACGAAACTCCAATGGACTATGAGTCACTCAGTTCACTCTTAGGAGGTGACCAGTGGTAAATCAGGTCATCAGCCTTAGGGGAGTGTGCGAATGACACAGGGTGTTGCTTCTTCTTTGGTAGTCTAGTTCTTGAATTACTCTTTCTAATTGCTGGGCTGGGAGTCTATAGATAATTTTCTTGCTTTGCCAAGTACAAATAATTTAGATGTTGACTATATTCTTATATAAAGATATGCTATGTAACATATGTGTATGAGTGATAGATGTCATGATATTTTGATGTGTTGCCCCCAGTCAGGGTTTGACTGTAAATATTATGGGCATAACTGACAAATTCAATGTTCATTTTTCTTTTGGAGCTTCTGTGTGATTGATTTCTACAAAACTTCTTAGACTTCTCAAATTCTTTTTGGTTTTTAGAGACAAGATTTCTCTTTTAGCCCTGGATATTCTGGTATTTGCTTTGCAGACCAGGGTATCTTTGAACTCACAGAGATTTGCCTATCTCTGCCTCCCGAGTACTGGGATTAAAGGCATATGCTACCATGCTTTTGGGACCATTTTCCTCTTACTGGGTTGCCTCCTCCAGCCTGTATTTAAGGGTTTGTTGCTAGTCTTATTATAACTTGTTATGCCATGTTTGTTGATATCCCTGGAAGGCCTGCTCTTTTTTGAAGGGAAAAGAAGGGCTAGTGGATCTGGGGGAGAGGGGGAACTGGGAAGAGTGGAGGGAGGGAAAACTGCAGCATGGATATAATGAATGAGAGAATAATTAAAAGAAGAATACTCAAGTTCTAACCACAGTAATGAAATTTTTCTTGGTTGAGAATCAAAGAATTTTTCCTCCTTCTCATCATCTCTTCATTATGTGAAATATATCAGCCCACTATGTTAGACTTTGAGGAATTAATGGGCAAATCAGATAAACCCACCTTTTTTCTGTTCCCTGGATCTTATCATCTAAAATAGGAGGGACACTTTGAACAAGTAATTTTCAGGTGAACTTAATGCTTTGGAGATGTAACAAAGGATGTTCTAAAGTAATAAAAATTCAGACTAAGCCTTAACTGGGGACAGAAGAGGCAGCACTGTGTCCTTAATAAAGTAATACTGAAGCATACAATGTAAGGATCTGTAGCCACCAGCAATGGTGGAAAAGGAAGCATGTAAAAAGTGTTTCAGGGAGAAAAGGTTCTTCAGAGGTTTTAATTGTGGGTAAGATTACATGCTAGGAGGTAAGAGATGAGAACGTAGGCATTCAGTATTATGCAAATCATGTTATGCAGTATTTAATCCATATTCCAAACTCATGGAGAGCCATTGGAGGGCTTGAAAAGGGGAATGCCATGGTCCAGTTTGCAGTTTCTGAAACAAAGTATGGCAGCAGGGAATGAATTGGTTGTCAAGGAAGTCAAAAGTAGAAATGGGGAAGAATTAGTTGATGAGAGCTAAGAATGATACTTCTGTGTATGGCAAAGCTAGGGTGGATAGAGAAGTGGGAGTTAATAAGAAGCTTCTTATATTGAAGAATATTTTGGCCTACCCTCCTAATGGAGATGTTCCAAAGGTTCAGTAACTTAATAAATGCAAAGGATTAGAACAGTGTCAAATGCAGATCATGTTTTATCAGTTTTACAAAGCAACATTTACTTTTATATTTTAACATTTCCAAAATCATAACAAGTCTCAATTATCAATGACATCAATTATTCATTAGACATCAATTTGCTTTTTTGGTGCTATATAAAATATTGGTGTATCATAAATTGGAAGGAACCCAATTAGATGAAATATGATAGTCAGTGCTGTAGACATGCTGCTGCTATCATTATTTTATTGTTATTATCATGTCAAAATTTGGTGACAGAAAAAAATTGCAGGAATGACAAGGAAGTACAGGGAAAAGTAGTGACAGAGAATGAGGATGTATACCTACCTATTTAGAGACACTATTTTTCATTTAAGGAAGCTTTTAGAAATGAAATAGTGCTGAGTTCATAGAAGAATTGAGTGTGAAGAGTTGACTCAGAGGGACTTGATTTCTCGTAGGACTTAATTCACCTGTATTTGTGAATGAATAACAAGCTAAGCAGTATGGTTTTTAAAGAGTGCTTCTTATAAAGACTGAATATCTCTTAATCCAGAAAGAAGATTAACCTTGTCTCTCAATTATGCAGCTTATTTTATGTGTTAAACATTATACTAGTTCATTTTATAAGAATTTAATCCTAGTAATCCAGTAAGATGTGATGGATTGTGTCTCTTATTCTCATATAAGGCAATCTAACCTCTTATAGTTCGAAGTCAAATGTGCTTACTGTGATTTTTGATTTGAACGTGAATCTAGGTGGTTTCGCCATCACTCCCCTGTGTTATGCTTCCTCTTACTTGCCAGCTTTGACAGTAAGAGGGAGGCACTGACTAGTTCCTCATTCATGCAATGAGGCTTATGACAGTAAGGGGGAGGCGCTGACCAGTTCCTCATTCATGCAATGAGGCTTATGGGCCAGGCACTGTGTAGGAAGCTTGAGGGACAGAAGGAAATGAAACATAAAGAAAGGGTCTTACTTGTCTATAGTCAAGATGGAGAAGACAGAATTATAATTTTTGGTTACATAAATAAAAATTTGTAAAGTATGAGAAGTGAAAGGAAAGAAAGAGCAGGGCAAAATCGAGCTAGGCAGGAAAACTAAACTGAATGTAGGGAGAAAGAAATCAGAGTCAGAGAGATGCCACATAGCAGCCAAAGGGCAGCCAAAGGAAAAAGACGCCAGAACCTCAATGGCAGGCCACAGCTTCGTGGTGATACACAGATTAATAGGGTCAGGGAACATTTAGGGAACCTAACTTAGAGAGGGCAACCAAGTCCTGTTTTAAGCTGACTCTAAAGAATGAAAAGGCATGTGCCATGGAACGTAGGTGATGAGTAGAGTTATGGTCTTGTGTATGTGCTGGTCAGCCTTATAGCTAGGCAATGGTGACACACACCTTTAATCCCAATAGCCATACTAGTTTGCCATAGAAACCGGGTGGTAGTGGTGCACTCTTTAGTCCCAGCACTAGAGAGGAAGATAAAATGGGAGGAAGCAGCTCTCAGATACAGTCTCATTCTGAGATTCTTGGAGGCAGGATTTCCATTTTGAACTGAGGTCAAGGTAAGAGCCAGTGATTGGCTGCTTTGCTTTTCCAATCTTCAGGTTGAACCCCAACTTCTCGCTCTGAGTTTTAATTAATTGCTCTTCAGATCTAGGCTTTCAATTTCTTGAAGAGCTTTACATTATAGGTTCAGTCACTTAATATAATAGTAATATTCTGATTTTCTATTTTGACTTGAGTCAGTTTTTATAAATTACATTTTCAGTGATTTTCACATTTTAATATTTTACAGTTAATGGCTTTATTATTTCCATGCTATCCTAGGATCTCTGTTTTATATAAAAATATATGTTGAAAATATATAATGATATGTATTTTGATATATGGAATGATAATATATGATATATGTACACACATATAAAATATAGCCCTTTTCATTCTATATTTTATTACTGCTTAATATATTATTTTTCCATTGGTCAATCTTGTAGTATATCAATATTGTTGATATTTTCTAAGGAACAAATGTGTTTTCTTGGTCATTTTGACTATACATTTTTTTTCCTATCAGTTTCTTCTCTTCCCTTTTAAAATTCTGCTTTAGTTTAGTATAATTTTCTTTTTCTTAAGTCATTAGATAAAGTTTAGGTAACTGATTTTCAAGTTTTCTTGTTTGCTATTAAAAACATTTTAAGGCCAGGTATGTCTCTTTAACCATGACTTGAGTTTTATCTCACAGATTTTGATATTAATTATTTTCAATATTATGCAGTTATGCCCAAATCCCAAAGCAATTTTCTTTTTTGCCCAGGGCTATTTCAAAATATATTTCTTAATTTCAATGGGATGGGGATTTTATAACCTAATTGTCATTCACTTATTTATTTCTTGCTCAATTGCTTCATAGCCGGAGAGTAGACTCCACAAATTCCCAATCCTCTGAAATTTATGGAGAATTGTTTGATTGTCTAGAACAGAAGACAGGAAATTATTTCCATAGATTAAATATGCTTCATGAAGTGATTTTAATATAGCAGGACAAGTTGAAATGTTCCTAGATGTTTGAAAGGTGGCTGAAAAACAAACAAACAAAGAAATGTGACAGAGGTTATATGAGGAATTATTTACCTTATGTTGCTTTCTGAAAAAAATATTGCTAACTTCTGTCAGGCATGGTGGCTTACACTTGTAATCTGGGTTCTTGGGAGGCTGAGGCAGGAGGATTGTCATGCGTTCCAGGCCAGTACGGATTATAATTTGAGATCTTGTTTCCGAAAATAAATTGCTAGGGGATAGAGATGTGGCCTGGCTGCTGCTTGCAACCAGGTTTCATTACTAGTACTGAATAAACTTGACATGGTGGCACATCCCTGCAATTTTAGCCCTTGGAAGCTGGAGGCAAGAAGATCAACAGTTCAAGGTCATCCTTAGTTTTATATTCATTTCAAGGTCAGCCTAGAATACATGAAATCTCTCTCTGCTAAATTTATTCTTTCTTTACAAAAATACGCTAATTCACAGTCTAAAGGGTTTAAAAAAACACTAAATTTTTGGAGATTATATTGTAATTGCGTCATTTCTCCCTTCCTATTACTTCCTCAAAAAACTTTCTTGTGTAGGCTCCTTTAAATTAATGATGTGTTTCTCAGTGTGAAGTGGGAGGAGGAGACAGGAAGACTGTAAGAGCCAGAGGGGACTGAGGACACCAGAACAAGGCCTCCGAATCAACATGATGAAAGCTCACAGGAACTCACAGAGCCTACACAATCTGCATCAGGTCCTTTGTGTATATGTTATGGCCTTCAGTTGAGTGTTTTTATGGGATTCTTGAGTGTGCGACTGAGTAGGTCTCTGACTTTTGCTGAGTAGGTCTCTGACTTTTGTACTTTTTCTTGGGCTCATTTCCTTTGAATGCTTGGTTTTGTCCAGCTTCAATGTGATACTTTTATCTTATTATATTTTATTTTGTGATATTTTATTATTATCCCTTAGCAGCTTGTTTTTATCTAATGAGAGACGAAAGGGAATGGATCTGGAAGGGGCAGGGAAGGAAGGAATTGGGAGGAGTAGGAGGAGGGGAAACAACATAGATTATGTGAGAAACGAATATACCTTAATAAAAGGAAAAAATTATTTGCAGTGTATACACACACACACACATTCAAAAATATATAATATATAATATATAAATACAACCAAAGCAGGGCTTCTTAGAGTTTTCCCAGTCATGATCGCTCTTGGCCTGAGAAAATTTTACATGGCCCTAGGTATATAGATAAATACAGTAAGTAGGGACTTGACAAATGGCTCAGTGGTTAAAAGTGCCTGTAGCTCTTTTCAGAGATCAGAGCTCATCTCCCAGGACCTATGTCAGGTCATTAAGACCATCTGTAGCTCCAACTCTAGGACATCGGATGTTCTCTTCTCTCCTACACAGGCACGTGTATGCATGCACTCACATACAAGTGCCCCTGTTCCTGCACTTACATAAATAATAAAACAAATCTTTAAAAGATTAAATAAGTGTGTGAACCAAGCATTCATAGATAATAAGTGATATAGAAAGTTATTTTAAATTATTTTTATGTATAAGTAATGAGATGAATGTTCTTCTACTTTTGCATAATTAATTAATTAATGCTGTAGAGTATAGAGCATCTTCAGCATCTTTCATAGTTCCTCAACACATATTTTTTCTTTTATTAAAAATAGCTTTATTTCATTCCATGTGTTCTGATTACTGTTTTACCTCCCTCAACTCCTTCCAATTCTTTCCCACTTGTCCTCAGATCTGGATCCAGGAAACAGACAGGCACCTGAGAAATAATAATACAATGAAATATGATAAAACAAAAACAAGCAAGTCAGAATAAGAAAAAATAAACAAACAGAAGAAAAAGAGCCAAGGAAATTGCTTGAGAAATATGTATGGATGCAGAGACACACTTATTCACGCACTCAGGAATCTCACAACACACTAAATTGGGAGCATAATCTATCTGCAATGGATATGTAAAGGTTGAAAAAAATAAAATGTCCTGGCACATTATAAGACAAAGAATTTTCAAAGATGCTGCTGAGTTTGTTTTTGGTTGGCCATCTACTGCTGGACATGGGATTTTAGCTTTAGTAGTGTTTCTTTTATGAGTGTGAGTGTTCTTGTGTTTGAGGCGTAGATGTTAAGAATTGCTCTGTCCTCTTGGTGGATTTTTCCTTTGATGAGCAGTGTCCTTCCCTAGCTCTTCTGATTAGTTTTGGTTTGAAGTCTTATTTTGTCAGACATTAAATGAGTAGAGCAACTTGTTTCTTAGGTATATTTGATTGTAATATTTATTTCAGTCCTTTTATTCTGAGGTGATGTCTGTCCTTGAGGTTAAGATGTGTTTATTGTATGCAACACAGGAAGGGATCCTGTTTTTATATCCAATGTGTTAGTATGTGTCTTTTATTGGAAACTGAGACCATTGATGTTGAGATTTATCAATGGGCAGTGTTTTGTTGATTCCTGTTATTTTGTTGTGGTGATGAAAAGTTTTCCCCTGTTTTGATATTATGTACTGTCATTATTTATTACTTGTGCTTTCTTGGGTGTGGTTAACCTCTTTAGGTTGGAATTTTTCTTCTAGTGCCTTCCATAGGGCTGGATTTGTAGATAGATACTGATTAAATTTGATTTTATTATGGAATGTCTTTCTTTCTCCATCTATTGTATTTGAAAGCTTTGCAGGGTCTAGTAGTCTGGGTTGGCAACTGCAGTCTCTTAGCGTTTGTAGCACATTTGTCCAGGCCCTTCTGTCTTTTAGAGTCTCCATTGAGAGGTCAGGTGTAATTCTGATAGGTCTGCCTTTATATGTTACTTGGTCTTTTCCCCTTGTAGATTATAATACTTTGTTTTGTATGTTTAATGTTTTTATTATTACATTTTGTGGAGGAATTTCTTTTCTAGTCCAGTCTATGTGGTATTCTGTATGCTTCTTATACCTTGATAAACATTTCTTTCTTTAGGTTAGTGACCTATTTTCCTTGATTTTGTTAAAAGTATTTTCTTTGCCTTTGACATAGCTTTATTCTCCTTCCTCCATCCCTATTACTACTAGTTTTTGTCTTTTCTTATTGTCCCAGATTTTCTGTATGTTTTGTGCCAGGAAATGTTTTTTCAGATGTAATATTGTCTTTGACTGAGGTATCTATTTCTTCTATCTTGTCTTCAACGCCTGAGATTCTCTCTTCTACCTCTTGTATACCATTGGTTAGGCTGAGGTTCCTGTTCAAGTCCCTATACTTTTCATTTCAACTTTTCTTCATGTAAATATATTTCTTGTATGCTACATATAGGCTTCCTTAAGTTAGTCTAATTGTCTTTAATCAGAGTATTTAGTCATTGTATAATTATTTCTATATTTAATTGTAAATATTAATTTTTACAGAATATTTTCTACTTTTCTAAACATCTTTAAAAGGACTATTGTGGTCATTGTTGTCCAATGTTTGTGCATTATGCAAGGTATATTGTAGACTGTGGAAAGACAGTCATGTATCTTGAGATGCTAAATAGGGAAACTATTGACAAATCAGAGTTTTAAACTTGACCTTGGCTATGGTGTAGGGTAGATCACTGAGGTAGAGAATGCTGGAATAAAGTCTATGTAGTTTTAGAAAAACATAGGGACCCAGAAAATTCATTTGCATAGTGAAAAATAAGATAAGCTAGGCACGGTAGCACATTTATATAATTTCCCAGTCTGGAATCTAAAGCTAGAAGATCACAAGTTCAAGGCTAGCTGCCTCAACGACTAAAGATACAAAACAGAAATGCTGTTCCTATCACAGTATGCATGAATGACATTCTCTTGCCCCATACCATACTCAACTAATTAGCTAACTTCCAAGTTAATTTATTAGTCATCATTCTTCAGGTTTAGAATTCAAATGTCTTGGTCTTGTTAAAATATTTCTGGTTGTTATTGAGTTATTTATAAAAATATAGTTTAAAATGTGGTTAACTATATTTTTGTTGGTTATGCATTTGTAATATCCCCTTTGTTTATTTTGCATTTTGTTTCATTCTCTAATTACTAATTACTTGTTCAGATTGACTCTGTGTTTGCCAGAAATAGTAATCATTTAATGCTTTTTTAAAAATTGTAATTCGTTCTTTTTTCTCACGTAATGTGTCCTGATTATGGTTTCCTTTCCCTCTACTTCTCCCAGGTCCTCCCTTACCTCCCTTCACATCCAGATCCACTCTATTTCTGCTTCTCTTTAGAAAACAATTACTTTTCTAAGGGATAATAATGAAATAGAATATAATAAGATGAAACAAAAATTATCACATCAGTACTGGACAAAACACACAGAAGGGAAAGAGCACAAGAGACGGTACGAGAAACAGAGACCTACTTGATAGAAAGCAGATTTTTATTTGCAAGTGGTTATCAATTGGGGATTGCTTCTGGGTTAGGGATGGGAGCACATAACCACTTCTTTAGGACCCCATCAGGTGCAGACCAGTGTAGGTCCTGAGCATGCTGCTGTAGTCTCTGTGCATTAATATGTGTGTAGATCATGTATATTTAGTGGGTCTTGGTTCTTGGTATTATCCATTCCCTTTGGCTCTTACAATCTTTCTGCCTTTTCTTCCGCAGGCTTCCCTAAGACCTGAGGGGAAGGAATTGATGGAGACATTCTGCTTAGGGATGAGTGTTCCAAAGTCTCTTCACTCTCTCTCTCTATTGTTTGGCTGTGGTCTCTGTATTTGTTCCCATCTGCTGCAGGAGGAAGCTTCTCTGATGATGGCTGAGCAAGGCACTCATCTATGAGTATAGCAGAATGTCATCAGGAGTCATTTTATTGCTACATTTTTGTTGTTTTTAGAACAGTAGTATTTGGTTTTACCCTAGTGTAGTAAGAGGCACGGGCCTGCTTTTGGTCCCGGTGGCCGACCGGCTCCCACTGCCCGGTGCCTGGCTAGCTTATACCCCGAAATAATTACACAGAAACTGTATTCATTGAAATACTGCCTGGCCCATTAGCTTTAGCCTCTTATTGGCTAACTCTCACATATTTGTTTAACCCATTTCTAATAATCTGTGTCACCATGAGTTGTGGCTTACTGGGAAAGATTCAGCGTGTCTGACCTGGCAGGCTTCATGGCGGGGGCGACTCTCTCTAACTCTGTCCCCTTCCCAGTTTCTGTTCTCTTTTCCCTATCTATCTAAGTCCTGCCCTATCAAAAGGCCAAGGCAGTTTCTTTATTAACCAATAAAAGCAACCCAAATACAGAAGGACCCTCCTACACCACCCTAGGTCCCTGGGATATCTAGTCTCAGGCTCTTGATCACTCATGCAGTGTTGGATATGCGTTCCATCTTGTGGAGTGGGTATTAAGTCAAATCAGATATTGGTTGGCTACTCCTAAAAGGGTTTGTGGCTAGGTTAGTGTTTATGTTTCTCCTTTGGTAGCATGCAGAGTACCTTCTTGTGCCAAATATACTAGCATGTAGGTATGAAGGCTTTATGTAGGCACCAGCTCAAGTTCTATATGTTCAGTGAATTGTGTAGGTATTGTCTTCAGCAATGGGACATTGCTGTCAGCTTGTGAAGAGCAACCTATAGTCTAGGCAACAGCCTGGGTTGTTTGAGGGATTCCTATGGGACCCTTTTGGCCAACAACTCAATTAAATGTAACCCAATTCAGGTACTGGGAGGCTAATTTGATGATAATAGATGGCCATTCGGGCCTCTATCTCCCCCATTATTTGGCAATTTCATTTATCCATTCTTCTGTTGAGAGACTATCCAGTTTTCTTTCCCAGTTTTTGCCTATTATGAATAGAGCAGCAATGAGCACAGTTGAGCAAATGTTTCTATGGTTGGTTGGAACATCCTTTGTGTGTATGCCCAAGAGTGGTGTAGCTGAATATCAGGGTAAATTGATTCCCACTTACTTGAGGAACCACTACACCACATTGATTTCCATAATGCTTATACAAGTTTGCACTCCAGCCAGCAATGGATGAGTGTTCTCCTTACTCCACATCCTTGTCAATTTGAGCTGTCATTTGTCTTATTGATCTTAATCATTCTGATGGGGGATTAGATGAAATATCAAAGTAGTTTTGATTTGCATTTCTCTGATGACTAAGGAGTCAAACATTTCCTTTTTTTTTATTTTTCCATTCAAAAATTTACACTTCCTCCCCTTCTCCCATTCCCCTCCTGCTCTCCCACTAACCCTCCTCCCTCCCCCTCCATCCTTAAGAGAGGGCAGGGTACCCTGCCCTGTGGGAAGTCCAAGGCCCTCCCCCATCCATCCCGGCCTAGGAAGGTGTGCATCCAAGTAAACTAGGGTCCCAAAAAGCCAATACATGCAGAAGGGACAGGTCTCAGTGCCATTATCGATGGCTTCTCAGTCTTCCCCCATTGGCAGCCACATTCAGAGAGTCCGGTTTGATCACATGCTCATTCAGACGTGGTCCAGCTGGATTTGGTGAGCTCCCATTAGATCAGTCACACTGTCTCAGTGGGTGGACCAACCCCTCACGGTCCTGACTTCCTTGCTCATCTTCGCCCTCCTTCTGCTCTTCAACTGGACCTTGGGATCTCAGTCCATTACTCTGATGTGGATGTGGGTCTCTGTCTCTATCTCCATCCACGGGATGAAATTTCTATGGTGATATTCAAGATATTCATCAGTGTGACTATGGGACAAGGCCAGTTCAGGCACCCTCTCCTCTGCTGCCCAAGGACCTAGCTGGGGACATCCCCATGGACACCTGGGATCTCCTCTAGAGCCAAGTCTCTTGCCAACCCTAAAATGGCTCCCTTAATGTAGATATCTTCTTCCCTGGGGGAAGGGGAGAAGGGAAAGGAGAAGGGAGAAGGGAAGGACTGGAGAGAGCTTGGGGGAGTTGGAGGGTGGAGATGGAGGAAGGGTGGTTATTTGTTTTCTTGATATTTAGTTTTTGAGTTCCTTTAGATATTCCTAGATATATAATGTTATATGATACTATTATAAATACATTTAAAACTTATTTTCAATCTCTTTTTGTTATATACAGTTTTATTTTGTACCTTTACTTTTACCTTTTTACTGTAATTATTAATTTGTTTATTGGCTAAATGTTCAAAATAAATGTTTTACCATGATAGTCCTATACATACATCTTATAGATTGAGCTAAGGACTTTTACAATTGTATAGAAATATAACCATTTTTGAGCAGTTGAATTTATGCTCATAGATAGCAAAAAATCCAATTACTAATAGCATTCATTCATCTATAGTTTCATTAATTGTTAAAATTGTTGTCTCTGTATTTCATATTATTTTGTTTTTCTGTTGTACGATATTGTCTCTCGCTTCCAGTACAATGTTGAAGATAAGGGGAGATAATTGTTATCTTATAATTTATTTCTGATGTCAGGGAAATGTTCCATTATTTCATTATTAAATCTGGATTTTGTCATAACTTTCTTTCATCTTCATTACACAAGTTTCTATTTTTGTTGGAAATACTTTTAAAATACATGAATGGCTATAAACTCTTTTCATATTTTCATGTATTGATTGAATTGATCATATGACTTTCCCTTTTTGTTCATGTATGCATAACATTGATGTGTCTCTGTGTGTGGATATTAATGTGCATGTGGTGATCGTTGATGTCAAGTGTGTTTCTTAATTGTTCTCTAATTATTATTATTTTGAGACAGCTCCTCTCACTGAGCCTGGAGCTTAAATTCAAATAGACTATCTTGCCAATGAACCCCAGAAATTTTCCTGTCTCTACCTCCCCAGTGCAGATATTACAGGTGCCTTTCACCATATCTGAATTTTTCATTGTTGCCAAGGGTCCAAACTTAGGATCTTACGCTTTTATTGCAAACACTTTGCTGACAGAGTATGGTTCCAGCTTCTTGATTTGTTAGTGTGATGCGTCGCATTGATTGATTTTCAAGTGTTAAACTAGCCTTATATCCTTAACCTAACCCTTGCTTTTCATAGTATTTTGTGATACAGGATGGGAAATGTGTGATTATACAAGTGGGGTGTGTGTTTGTGTGTGTGCATGTGTGTGTGGTAGAATTTTTATGTTCATTCTTATAAATAAAATTTGCCCCATTCTTTCCTTTTATGTCAAATCTTGTTAAGTTTTAGAATTAAAATAATGCTAGCTTCGGAAATGAATGAAATCAGTTAATTGTACATTCTCGAAGACATTATGTAATAGTGAGGCTATTTATTCTTTCAATGTTTAGAGGAACTCACTGTTAATGCCATCTAGGCTTCAAGTTTTCTTTGGGGAATATATTTAGTTACATAGCCAATGGGTTTTTTTTTAATAGAATTGGGAGAATATTCAGATTATACTTTTTCTTTTGTCAGTGTTAACAGTTCTTTGAAATGTCCACTCTAAAATTTCACATTTATTGGCATAAAGTCCATTTTATAGCAGTTGATTCTTCAAGGATGCTTTCTTCCCATTTACAACACTGGGTTTTGTTTGTCTATAAGTCTAAAGGTGGTTTTTCATTTTTACTTGTTCTTTTCTCTTTTACTGCATGACTTTTATTTTATTAGTTTTAATTTAATATTTATTGTGTTCTCTTTGTTTTCTTTGGTTTTAGCTTGAGTGTAATTTTATACATTTGTATACTTAAATAATATATTTTTATTTTTACTTTTCAAATATATGCAACCATGGCAATAAACTTCACACTCATAATGAGTCTGTTGTTTTCCAGAAGTTTTGATTTGCTATATATCTGTTTTCATGTCATATTAGATATTTTTGTATTTCATTTTCATTTTTTAATTGCATAAATTCTCATTCAAACTGATTTTATAATTATGTTTTTTTTCTTATGCAAAATCTTTCTTTGTAGCCCAAACAAGTTTAGAACTTGTATGTAATGTAGGATAGCTTTGAACTCGCAATCATTCTAATATAGCCTCCCAAATATGGAGTTATAGGTGTGTGCTACCACAGCAGTTTACAATCATATTTTACAAATAGTTTTATATTGCAGATAGCTTTTTGGTTAAGGATGTGAGTTCATGTCCATTTCTATCAATCATCAGTAGGGTTTGCCTGACTTGAACCTATGCAAGCCCTCTGTATGCTGCTACAGTCTTTCTGGGCTCATATGTACAATATCAGTCTTACGGTGTCTGGAAGACACTTCTTGGTGACATCCAAACCCTCTGGCTCTATGATCTTTCTGCCTCCTCTTCCACATAACTCACTGAGCCTATAAATTATTATTATTTTGTAGGTCATCATAATAATATAGTACCTAGATTGCCTCTGAGATTTGTTTTTAGTATATAACACATTTATTGGTTTAAATTATTCTTTATAAGTTAAGTTTGAGTAAGTATTTTAAATGAAAATGGAAAAGGTACTGGCTGATGATATCTTTTGACTTTCTAATTTTGAAATAATAGATTCATAGAAAAATGCATAGACAATTAGATAATCTCATGAACTCCACACCAATTTCACATTAGTGTATGCAGTTATGTAAGAGTATTTTACATTTATCCAGTTTTGTATCTGTGGGTGTACTTATATTCAGTCTAGTCATATGTATACATAAATACTTATGTTTATGTAGCAATTACTACAATCAAAATGCAGAGCTGATACTGTCATGTTATCACTTCTAGTAGCATCCATCCCATCTTTTTTCTTCAAGCCACTAATATGTTCGCATCTCTATAGTTTTGCCAATTTAATAATGCTATGAAATTTTAATTTCATGTAACCTATTTGAAATTGGCTTTTTAAAATTTAATAGACTATATTTTAGAGCAGTTCTAGGTTTACAAAAAAACCCAAGAAACTGTAAGGTTTTCTGTATATCTTCTTTTTCTATTATTAATATTAATATAGAATATTAGTATTGTATATTTATTATTATTGATGAACCAATGCTTAATACAGTATTCTTAAACCCATACTTGCAATATATTATTCCATATTTCCACAATTGGAGAGTGCTTTCACTTAATAAAATTCTGTATCCTCTCCTCATTACTCTTCTTTTCTCCTCCAATTCTTTGCAGTGACTGACATTTTAAACTTTACATAGTCTTTCCTAGAATGTCATATAATTGGATGCTTTTTGTGACTTTAATAATATACATTTAAGGCTCTTTCAGGGTTTCCTCTGTGGCTTCACAATCCCTGTATTTTTAGTAACAAATGATATTTCATTATATGAATATACCAGAGGATATTCAACTGCAAAATTGCATATTGATTGCCTCCAACTTTTAGTCATTATGTTTAAGGCTGATGTCAACATTTATGTATAGACTTTTAATGTGCACACGGGTTTTCAGTTCACTTGGGTAAATATCAAAAAAATGAAATTGCTTAATTGTATTTAAGAGTATGTTTGTTTTGTAAGTAACCGCCAGCTTTTGAAAGTTATTCTCTGACCTTTTGTTCTCCCCAGTAATGAATGAGTATTGCTGTTCCTCCATACTTTTCACAAGCATTTGCTGTTCTCAGAGTCTTGTATTTCAATCACTCTTACAAATGGAAGAACTAACTTGCGGATGTTTGAATCTGCATTTGCTAATGACATATGCTGCTAAGAATATTTTCTTATTTGTATTTATCATTTATTCTCTCTGATAAGGTATTGATGTCTTATGCATGATTCCCTTGAGTTCCCTGCAAACTGGTACATGTATTAGTAGTTGGTTTTCTTTTTTTTAATTTAAATTTATTTTTTAAATTTGATTTTACATTCCATCCACAGTTCTTTCCCCAACCCTTCTCCCTCTCCCACCTCTCCCCCAACCCACTCTCCTTCCAGTCCTCCCAGTGGGTGAGAGCTCCCATGAGGAGTCAACAAAGTCTGGCACATTAAGTAGGGATAGGACCAATCCACTACCCCCCGTATTAAGGCTGAGGATCCCACCATAGTGAATGGGCTCCAACAAGCGAACTCATGTACCATGGAGAGATCCTGGTCCTACTGCCAGTTCCCTCACAGATAGTTCAAGCTTCACTACTGTCTCCCACATACGGAGAGCTTAGTTTGGTCCCACGGAGGCTCCACAGCTGTTGCTCCAGAGTTCCTGAATTTCCATGAGTTTGGTTCAGCTGTCTCTGTAAATTTCTCCCTCATGATCTTGACCTCCCTTGCTCATGTAGTCCCTCCTTCCTCTGTTCGATTAGATTCTCAGAGCTCGGCCTGGTGCTTGGTTGTGAGACTCTACATCTGGTTGCTGGATGAAGGCTCTATGATGATAGTTGGGGTACTCACCAATCTGATTACAGGGGAAGGACAGTTTGAGATCCCTCTCTACTATTGCTAGGAGTCTTAGCTGGTGTCATTGTTGTGGATTCTTGGGATTTTCCATAGCACAAGGTTTCTCCCTAACCCCATAGTGACTCTCTCTATCAAGATCTCTCTTTCATTGCTTTCCCACTCTGTCCTTCTCCCCCCTAGACCATTCTGTTCCTTCATGTTCTCATCTCCCATCCCCTCCCCTTTACCACCTCTCCCCCAGTTTACCTAGGAGATCTCATCTAATTCCCTTTCCCAGGTTTAGCCATGTCTCCCTCTTAGGGTCTTCCTTGTTAACCTAACTTCTCTGGAGCTGTGGATTATCCTTTGCTTCACATCTGATATCCACTTATGAGTGAGTACATACCATGTTTGTCTTTCTCAGTGTGGGTTACCCCACTCAGGAAGTTTTTTTTTTCTAGTTCTATCCATTTGCCTGCAAGTTTCATGATGTCATTGTTTTTCACTGCTGAGTAATACTCCATTGTGTAAATGTACCACATTTTCTTTATCCATTCTTCAGTTGAAGGGCATCTAAGTTATTTCCAGGTTCTGGCTATTACAAATAATGCTACTATGAACATAGTTGAACATATGTCCTTGTAGTATGATTGAGCATCCTTTGGGCATATGCCCAGGAGTTGGTATCGCTGGGTCTCGATGTAGATTGATTCCCAATTTTCTGAGAAGCTGCCATGCTGATTTCCAAAGTTGCTGTACAGGTTTGCACTCCCATCATCAGTGGAGGAGTAATTCCCTGACTTCACATCCTCTTCAACATAAGCTGTCACCAGTGTTTTTGATCTTAGCCATTCTGACAGGTGTAAGATGGTATCTCACAGTCATTTAGATTTGCATTTCCCTGATGGCTAAGGATGTTGAGCAATTCCTTAAATGTCTTGGCCATTTGAGATTCTTCTGTTGAGAATTCTCTGTCTAGCTCTGTGCCCCATTTTTAAATTGGATTAATTTGTATTTTGGTGTTTAGTTTCTTGAGTTCTTCATATATTTTGGAGATTAGCTCTCTGTCCAATGTGGGGTTGGTGAAGATCTTTTCCCATTCTGTAGGCTGTCATTTTGTTTTATTTACTGTGTCCTTTGCCTTACAGAAACTCTTCAGTTTCAGGAGGTACCATTCATTAATTGTTGCTCTCAGTGTTCATGCTACTGGTGTTATATTTAGGAGTGATCTCCTGTGCCTATGCGTTCAATGTTACTTCCCACTTTCTCTTCTATCAGGTTCAATGTAAGTGGATTTATGTTGAGGTCTTTGATCCATTTGGACTTGAGTTCATGCACGGTGATAGATAAGGATCTATTTACAGTCTTCTACATGTTGACATCCATTTTACACCAGCACTGTTTGTTAAAGATGCTTTTCTTTTCTCATTGTACCATTTTGACTTCTTTGTAAAAATCAGGGGTTTATAGGTTTGTGGATTAATGTCATGGTCTTCGATTTAATTCCATTGGTCCATGTGTCTGTTTTTATGCCAATACCAAGCTGTTTTCTTTTTACTGGTGAGTATTATACTGAAGAAAGAGAATAGTGAAATTTGTTTATCTGGTCCCCCAATGAAATATCTTTTTGTGTGTTTTCCTGATTCGGAGACCATTAGGAAGACACCTAACACTGCTTTCTAGTTTCCAAACACAGATGTACAAGTGATTATATATCCTCATATGCACACCAATAAGCATACATATTTGTCCATATATTACATACACACACAAAAATGTAAACACATATTTGTTAAAATAATATAAAACTCTAGAGGTTACCATCTATAGTGAGAGAAATAGTCAAATATTTTAAATGTACATATTCTATATGTACATTTCTGTTAACAACTAAGCGTATAAAAAGTATGTAAAAGTGAAAAAAGAATAGTGCTAGTATGAATACCAGTGTGCCGATTTTTACATGTATGTAATCTCATTTCTTTGGACTCTGTGCCTTGAAGTGTGACTCTGTTAGTGGGATAAGGAATCTGACTTTGCATTACTTTCATCCTTTCTAACTCCTTTCTTTCCACTGCTGAAGATTCCAGTGCCTTGGGAGTAAGAGTTTTGAAAATAAGCACTATGACACTGACTTTAACAGGAAATACCTCTTTATTTCAACGTCAAGGAGGATTTTAGTTAATGGTTTTCTTCAAATATTATTTTTCATGTTGGGTATTTCAGCATGTACAGTTTACAGATTTTTTTAAAAAGTTGCTACATCTATTTATTTATTTATTTATTTGTGAGTATGTATGCATGTGTAGCAGGTGATACTTACGGAGATCAGAGGACAACCTGTGGGAATTCTTTGCTTTCACCATGTGGGTCCTGGGGACCAAACTCAGGTGGTCAGGCTTGGTATCAAGTGTAACCATGGAGCTATCTTGTTGGCCTACAATGTCCTGTCTCCAATTTCCCATTATTTTGATCTTCCAAATCATGACTGATTTATTCTGCAATTGTCTAACAGCACAATGCTTAAAAGAGTTGTTTGAGTTATTTAATTTTAACTTGAAACAAATGTTAGTTGTTCTTTTCTGTCCCTTGGCATAGTATCAATTACTTGCAATATAGTCAATAATGTGTAATGGGCTGTCTCATTTACAATTTGTTATTATATTTGACTATCTACATTTTTTATTTTATTATGACCATATAGTTGTTCATGTTGGCGATCTCTGATCATAATGATAGCTTAGACCTAGTAAATGAGTGGTCATGTTCTTGTCTAATTCTCAGTTGATATACCTCTGACTTATATAATTTTAGACCTGGAAGTTAAGTCATTGTATTAAATGATTTTCTCATTACTGTGACCAAATTACTGACAAATGTTTCTGAAGAGAAGATATTCTGGCTCATGGTTCAGAGGTCACAATCCTGTCACTGCAGGAAATGCATGGTGATGCTGAGGATGGGAGCTTATATATTATGGCTTGCTCATGTCTCAGCAGGTCAGAAGCTGGAATTCTCTAGCAAGCACCAGGAGTATAATAGCATCCTTGAAACCCAGTCTCAGCAACACACTTCTCCATCTGGATCACAGTCTCAAAGATTCTAGCCCCACCTCAAAAGAGGTCTATGAACTGAAGACCAAGTATTATTAAACCACACAAGCCTAGTCTGCCTCATTCATCCTTCAAAAAGGAAGACTGGGATCTAGTTGAAGAAGTGAAGTTCCTTAATCTCAGAGTAAATATATAAGCTACTCCATAAATTTATCTTTGTAGTAAAAGAGATACCGTGATAAAGAAATAAATTTGTCTTTGCTATGTGGTGAATTTTGACCTGGGTATGCAGATAGGGTTAATGGTGGTGTAGAGATTAACATTGGCTTAAGGCATTGATTAGTCTGCAGAGAGAAGGGAAAGGTTTTGCTGTTGTTGTTTGTTCGTTTATTTATTTATTTTGTGTGTTGTGTGCATCAGTTTCAGGAATAGCAAATTCTGCATTGACTCACCATTTATCTAGATGCAAACAGTATTCTTTAGGGTGAACTTTTAGTCTTGAGTTTCTTTATTTGGATATACAAAAGTACCTTAGAAAACCTTTGTTTTTGTTACCCATGGCTGCTTTCTAGTTTCAAGTATCACACTGGGTTTATATCTGAGATTCTTGAACTTTGAAATAAACCAAAGTGTAGAGCTGTTTGGAGGGGTGTGTGAGTGAGCTGAAGAGGCAAGAAGCAGAAAAGAGGATTAATGGCTTTGGCTGAAACCAAAGCACTCTGGGTTTAAGAACTACATGGTTTTGTTCTTCAGACAGCTATATCAGATTATTAAATCCCTTAGTGCTGGTTTGTACATAGCCTTATCCAAATCTCTCTATCCTGAAATCTCTGCTGCTCTCCTATTTTCCCAGCAGACCCATTGTGCAATTAGATTTCTTGCACATACTTAGGATTTATTTCTAGAGGCTAGGATGGCCAACAAGTATTTCTTTCCTTCTCAAAAGCATAACCAAATTCTCCCCAGTCCTATGAACTCCTTCAACGAGTATTCCTACTTTAAGTGAACTGTGAAAATAACACATGACTAGAAATTATTCTATTTGGGCTCAGTGTCTTTACATTCTGGTATTTGTTTCTGAGCAAGCAGAAATCTCTTCATGTTTTAGATATTTATATTATTAGGTTGAGAAATTCTTATCATGCTCACCTATCAGATTGTGATAAGGATAAAATATGATAACAGATGCCAAGCTGTATCATGAATATACAAAATTATTATCAGTATAATAATGTCATTTGTAAACACTTATTACATGCCTATCGTGTATAATATACTCTAATAAATTATATATATTGTATGCATCTCTTAAATCATCTTGTACCCAAAAGAAACAGAAAATTACCTTCCTCTGCATTAATTTTCTACTGTTGAAGAAAATATCACAAACAGAGCACTTTAAAACAATAGACATTTAAAAAACTCATGTGATTGTTGAACTCAGGTTCCAATTTTCTTGCTGGATGTTGGTCAGAACATTTTGTCAGCTTTTCGAGGCCACCTACATTTGCTGGCTTATGTATCTCTTCATCTTCAAAGCAGTAGTTAGCTCTTACCTCTCTTTGAATATCTTCTTGTAGGCAGAGACTGCTAGTTCATTTCCTGACTTCCCAGACCTGAAATAATCGCACAGAAATTGTATTAATTGAAACACTGCTTGACCATTAGCTCAGGCTTTTTATTAACTAACTCTTACATCTTAGATTAACCTATTTCTTTTATTTTGTATTTTACCATGAGTCAAGTGGTTTACTGGTAAGGCTCTGGCTGGCATCTTTTTTCTTTGGCAGCTACATGGCATCTCTCTGACTCTACCTTCTTTCTCTCAGCATTTACTTTAATTTTGACACCTATCTCTATTCTGCTCTGCCACAGGCCAAATCAGCTTCAGAGGGAAATACCATATCACTTTCTGGTTCTTATTCTGCATTGTTCTCCTCCTTTTAACTATCCATGTAGGTATACTGGACCTTTTTGGAGAATCCAGGGTAATCCCTATATGTTACAGTTAGTAGAGTGCTATTTAATTCCATCTGCAAAGTCCCTTTGGCTGTGTGATGTTAACATACTCACTGGTGTAATACTAGAGTTTAAAGATAATAGGAAATAAAATTTCAATACTATTCTAAGAACCTTTTTGTTCAATTTTAATATTTATGTTTATAGACATATAATTAAAATAATATTAATAAAACATAAATTAATGCCACATAACACTCAACAGAATGTACTATGATTGCCTTTTAAGGCACTTAGGTCATCTATTCATGTACTTTTTGCTTCTTCTTGTTTTATAATTTTCTTTATAATTCTATAATTTTTTACTTCTACCTGTCTGCCCTAGTATCCTGGTTGTTTAGTACTGTGGCTTTCTATATATAATGGTGCACTTAGTACTCATGTTTCATTACATTTCTCTGATTCTGAAAAAAAGACCACACCTCTATGGTTTTTAAGGTGTGCTTGTCTTTTGCTATTTTAAACAAGTTTATCTTTGTCAGTAATGGTCGTGTTACTGCATCACAAACAGAAAAGCAAACAGATGTTATGTCTGATCATGTAGTCTCAACTGCTGCTGATATACTGTGGTCATCTTGGCAGACTCTACTTCAGCACAGTGACCTCACGAACATGCACAAATGTTACATGTTACAGTAATCAGAATATGATTATATAGGAAGTAGTCTGAGCACTTAACCATGATCATCCTGGCACAAATCATAGACAGCTGACCATGTATTTGTTTTTGTGTATTTGTATAAAAAATTTATTTAAATGGAGTACACAACTTTATCTTACTCTTTATAGGGAACAAGGATCTAAAATTTGACCATAGTGTGTTGTATTAACTACATACCAATTTCAGGTTACCAAGAGTTATTCATTATATGCTTTTCCTATTTTTGATTTTATTTCTTGAAATTAAAATCTAATTACATCATTTCTCCCATCCCTTTCCTCCTTCCAGCCTCTCCCATGTAACTCATTGTTCTCAAATGTATGCACCCTTTTAGTTGTTGCTACATATAAAATTTCTCTATATACTTATGTGTATATATCTATATCTATATATTCATAGATACATAAATACAACCTGCTCAGTCTGTATACTGTTACTTGTATGTTTGTTTTCAGGTCTGACGACTTGGTGTTAGATACCAACTGGTGTGCTCTTCCTTGGGGAAGACTATTTCTACTCTCAGCATTTCTTAGTTGCCTGTAGGTTTTTGTGTAGGATTGGGGCCTCATTAGATTTTCCCTTTCCATGTTAGCATGTCTACTTACTTGTGCAACCCTTGTCCAGGTCATATTTAGGCATACATTTTGGTGAGATGTCATGGGTGTAGCTTCTCTGACATTTCTAGTAGACATGGTCTTATGGAAAGCTTTCTGTTCTTCTGATTCTTACAATCTTCCCAACTCCTCTTCAGAGATAATCCCTAAGTCTTACATGCAGGGGTTATGTTGTAGATGTATCTTTGGGACTGGGCACAAAGCATCTATATTACTCTTTTAATATGAGGATTTTTTAGGTAGAGGCAGGGCCTATGTACAATTCTATGTTATGTACAGTTTATTTTGTTAATGGTTTGCCTGAATATACATCATGCAAGTGTACAATTGTACTAGAGAATAGGTGTACTTTATTGGGACTTAAAATGTTTATTTTTGATGTGTTTTAGCAGTCACAATTATATTTTAGTATATTATTCTCATATTATGTTGATTAATGATAATGTATTGCATAAGGATATTTAACTCAATGATGGTCTGTATATATATATGGTGGTCTCATAAGGTTCTGATGGAACTCAATAATTTCTATATTTTGATGTGATAGCCATCACAAGTCATATGACAACACATCACTGAAATATTTGTAGAGATATCAGTGTAAGCACACTTATTGTGCTGCTAGCATAAAAGTATATACATGTAAGTATATATTAATATGTATAGTGAATAATTTAGTGTTTACTTGAATATTTCATTTTTTAATTTAAAATTATTTCAATAGCTATATAAGTATAACTTTTCACATTTTATGGATTATATTGCAGTTTAAATTTTTCTTTTATTTGTACTTAACTTTAAAATTTATTTTTACTAATTTAAATTTTTAATTTTGCTTCTTCTTATTGGTGTTTAGTCATTGTAGAGTTTAATATAGGTAATTTATTTCAAGTATATCATATATTAGTACTCATACAATATTCATCCCCCTTCCACCACCTCCCTTTAACTTAGTATTGTCATATATATGTGTATAAATACTGTGTGTTGTATTAATCAAGTTAGAAATATATACATATATATTCAAACATTTATTGTTACATTATGATGAAAAATAAAAAGTAATTTATTCAAGCGTTTTGAAATCTACACTGTATTATCATTATCTATAGTCATCCTGATGTGCACAGAATATCAGAACTTCTTGTTTCTATCTAATTTGATAATTATCAGGTGCTGGAGGAATTTGTCTTTTGGAAGAATACCATTCAATATTGTCTCCGAGGGCTACGGTAACAAAACACCGCAACTCTGTCCTTGTCTGTTCATAGTTCTAGAGGCTAAAATCCAAAATCAAAATGTTGACAGGGATCTGCTCTCTGTGAAGCTTCTTTGAAGCAATCCAATAACTTTTGTTAGCGTCAAGATTTTCTTGACTTGTGGCATCATCACACTAAAGTCTACCTCTGTTGAGACATACTGTTGTGTCTTTTTTGTTGTTGTTAAACTTTGACTCTTTTTATACAGGTACTAGTGATTGGATTTGTGTTCCATCTTGCTACATTTTCTGTTGAGAATACATATGCCTAAATTATTTATAAGTAGGATAAGCTCCTTTAGCTCATAGTTCTAGAGTGTGGCAATTCAAGCGAAGATCACTATAACTGATGAGAGCCTCGGGATGCATTGCATGATGGGAAGGCAGTAGTGATACGGAAATATGTAAAAGAGAGAAAGCTCCAGGAGAAGCTACCCCATTCCCATGAGATCGCCCCACTCTCTAAAGAAAGGAGCTAATCCCTTTGGGCCTCTTAAAATTCCGTACATCTGAACACTTCACAGTGACATTCAGATTTCAACATGAGTTTCTGGGGCAAGCCACATTCAATATTCATATAGTATGGTATGACTTCATGTTAACTTTATTACTGTAAGACTCATTTCCATATAAGATCACAATCACAAGTATTGAGTATTGTAACTTCAAAATCTTCTTGGGAAGGACATAATTCAATTCATAACAGTATATGTAATTGAAGACCTATGCTTTTGGATTGTGGCATTTAATTTTTTAATTTAATTAAATTATCTTTCATTTGTATGTATATGGGCATTTTGCCTGGATATATGTTTTTGCACTACATAGGTACAATGCTAGAAAAGGGCATCAGATTCTGTGGAAATAGAGTTATAGATAGAGAACCAACATGTGGATTCTAGGAATCGAACAATTAATGATATGAATCATAACTAAGTACTCAAGGCTGAGGGGTTGCTATTCATCTGAACATATGGCATAAGATTCATTTTGTACCATTGACCTCTTATTCTTGACTTTGTTTGTGGATGGTCAATTGAGCTTATCTTTCTGCCTAGACCCATTATTGTAGTTTATCTAACTGATTATCATTTATATGTGTACATTATCAACCACTGTTGCTCTCTGTGCATACATGATGAATACTACTCATCTATGCTGAGTATGTAAGAGACAAAACATCATGGTTGACTTCTGAATGCAGAATGAGTATGTTAACGTGAATATTAGTTCTATTATTGTGGTCATTAGATCCTATACAAGGATAAGGCCATTTCTGATGACTGCTCCTGTACCATTTTTATTATGAGTTTTAATAGTGGTTCCCTCATGTAATAGGATAATTTTGGTGTATACCAGAAGCATGCACAAATCCACATATACCATGGCCAGTTTTTTTTTAAAATAAAGGATCATGTTCATGTAAGTCTTCTTTTGTTTTGTTGTTATCCTCTTGAACCAAAGTCATCCACTGCTTGTATGTTTTATTTATTAGCATACCATTATCTACCCAAGTAATATAATCATACCACAATTTATTTCTGCACGTTGTCCATATGTACTACTATTATAATTGGTAGCCTGTGTTCTGTAGATATGTGACGATGCACCACAAATACATATTCAAATGGCACTTTCTTACATTTTCGTCATCTAAGCCCCCTATATATCATTCAGATATGCTCTTAGACCAATGGCATACATTATTTTTAATCAGCTGAATGGTTGTTATTACTTTATTTCTGTGGTATTACATGTATTTCATCTTTCATATGTGAATTGACCCATTATCCTTAATAGTAACATGTCTAAACATTTATTTGGTCAGGTACTGTGTTTGAAGTTTTCATAAGTATTTTCACTTAATCACCAAGATTTGTGAAAATACATGACAGTCTAGTATTTTTTCAGAATCTTAATATTTTGTGCCTTTTTAATGTTAATCTGTGTGTGTACTGTGTATTTTGACAATAACACAGGTTTCTTTCTCCTTTGTCATTGGTTTCTACCCTTGTAACAAGGCATTAACATATGTTGTAAGATTTTCTGAGTGTGCCTTGTGGTCAAATGCTCAGACTCCTGTGGTGGTTGCTTATGTACTATGGATGGTTGAGCATGTGCTATGCTATCTACTTTTACAACATTGCCATCTGCTTCTGGAAGAAAGTCATTCACTTCTCTACTCTGTTTTTAAACCATGTATCATGTATGTCTGTCAGGAGAATCACAGCATATTGTCATTTGTTATTATATTTATAAGGACAGGTTGTTGAACCAGAATGTATGGGTTTGAATTGCAAATTATTGACTTACTAATTGTGGGATCTTAGACATCTCAATTTGCATTTCTATTCTTTGGTTTCTACAAAATGGCAAAGATAATATCTCATAAATCTGTGCAGATTAATACAAGATCACACACAAACTATTTCAAACGCTGAGTATAATGTGAGGTATATGTGTGTGACAATGGTAATGATGGTGATGAAACTGTATCCCTTGATTTATTATCATGACCACCACCTTTAGTTCTGAAGCTAAATGCAACTACATTATAGTCAAACAATGATACTTGTAATAGTACTTAAAAGATTATGGTATGAACTTATGCAACGGAGGACTGACCCACTTTGAGTCAGTTATATCTGGAGTATTCTATTAGTTATAACACTATTATTTTCTGTTCTTCTGTCATCAATTTATCCCCTAATATTCTTTCACATCGACTTTTAGGTTGTAGTCATAAACTTATTTGCTTGTAATGTCTGGGAAGACACCATAGTGAAATACTCTAATATCAAATGACTGTATGAATATGTGTCATGCCTTTAGCATAATTGCCATGTCTTGCTGGCCTAATAATAGTCTCCTTATGAATGATGTTACCTTTGTTCCTATATCTTGTTTATCTTGGCATATTCTTCATTAGGTTATTTGCTCCTTCTACTATTGAATTACTGTAACTGTATAGGTTTTTGCTCATGCACCATGGTTGTCTGAGCACGCAGCATGCTTGTCTGCTCATACCCCATGGTTCCTGAGCAGGAATCTTAACTGCCTACTACTCTATAGGAAAACAGTGTTTTATGCATTGTTGATATTTCAGTTTGTGTTTTCTGGTTGTTTTTTCCTAGTATATGGATCTCTGCTCCTAGAACATACCTGCATTTTCCTATACCATTTCTGTCTGTTCCAAAGTTATAGATATTATCTCATGTCACTAGACTTCCTGTACATCAGAGTCCAGTGCTCAGATACATCCATGCACCATGACTGCTTAAACATGTACAATGATTTCTAAGCTGTTTGATCAGTTTCATCTGCTCCTAGACTAAAGGGAACCATGAATTTCAAAATGATAGCACATCTGCTTCTACAACATAATTTTAAAGTTACATCACAAGATTGTGTAACTTAGCAGCATGATCAAATGCTCTAGTACAAATGATGCCTGTTTGTGCATGATGGTCACATGGTCATTTGAGCATATATATGCTGCCGCATCTCCCTTGTCATATGTGACATCTACTCATGCAGTAAAGCTCTTTGCTCCTGCGTGATGGTTCACTTATAAAGCACAAAATCATCTGACTGGGCATCACAGTATGGCTTTCTTCATCCATACCATATCTAGGATCTATGCATCTAGTTCTTGTGGCATGACTACTATGCCATAGTATAGATTGTTTTGTACAGATTCTGATCAAATGGACACACACTGCTCATGACTTCTATCACTTCTGGATGTCCATTGGATCTCTCTATATATCTTGGCCAAATGATTCTGAAATAAATGTTCATGCATTGAGATTTTTTCAGTTTCATAACATATTCACTTGTGAATTAGCTACTCATAGATATTTTCTACTATACCTTGCCACTTTGATCTATGTGTTTCTGCACTCATTTTTAGTACTTGTATGTCTGGTTATGCATCTCACATTCTTCCATTTTATTATGTTTGAAGTTTTACTATAATCTTGTCGTCACTCTTCATGATTGCAGCAAAATGCAACCATCATTGTCTGCTTTGTAATAAAGCTGGAAATTTCTGTATCTTGACTATCACTTTGCATACCTTAATTATTTCTTACTTCAATGTTTTTGCCTCCTCTTGCCTCCTCAGTATCTACTACTATATACTGGATGTCAACTCATGTTGCAGAACCTTCAGTGTGTGCATTGTGGTCAAATGCTCAGATTCCTGTGGTGGCTGCTCATGCACCACGGATGTTTGAGCATGCACTACGGTGTCTACTTTTGCTACATTGCCATCTACTTCTGGATCAAAACCATTTGTTTCTGTTTTGTATGTTTTTAATCTTACCACATTCATCTGAGGAAGCATAACATCATCAGAGTAGACTTAGTGCAGACTGTGAAGCCAGTCTTTTTGGATTGGAATACTGGTTTTGCCATTTAATAGTTTGATGTTCTTGAGAAAGATATTTTTCTTCCCAGTGTTTATGTTATGCCAATTTTAAAATAATGATAGTAATATTATCTTATAGTGTCATTGTGGAGACAGCTTAAATGTAATATGCTTAGCTTAGTGTCTGACATAGCAAATGTTAAATGCTTCCTGGTATTGTTGCATTATTTGTATCATATCTTGTTCTATATGGTCCAATAATGTTATATCTTAGTTTCTTATTTTATATGAGTGTTATCCATTTCTTTTACAAAGCTAGTCATTGCTTTATTGGGTTTTTCCTAACTGATAATGCTTTTTTGAGCAGAATGAGCACAGTACTTGACTACCATTTCTTACCTATCATGTGTTTAAAAGTATGTTTGTGTGTTTTGTAATAAAATCAGTAACTCATACTGTTTTTCTTGCACATGGACATCTGATCATATGTCATTGTGTTTCCCACTATATCCTTTGTTCCTGGACCAGTATATTATTATTATTTTATGATTTCTTGATCATGTATTATGATTGAACTAGCTCCTTTTCTAGTCACTATGACAAAATACCCAAACAAAAGCAACTTAAGCAAGCAGAGGTTTGCTTGGCTTTCAGTTTCTGAAGTACAGTTAGTTTATCTTGGTGAGGAAAAGATGGCAGCTGGAGCAGCCTAGTCTGTAGTTGAGGGAATTTATAGAATAGTTTGCTCTCATTTTGGCAGACCAAAAGGCAGAGTGAACCTACCAGGAACAGGGCCCACATATAACTCTCCCAGGCTAACCCCAGTAATTGACTTCTACCAGTAAGGTCTTAAACTTTCCCCACAGAGTGCCTCCATTTGGTGACCATGTGTTCAAGTATATGAGCCTGTTAGGAACGTCATGGACAAGTGGCCACTGGTGTAGGAGGGTCTTCTATTTGTGTATTGCCCTCATTGGTTAAATAAAGAAAACTGCCTTGGCCGTTTGATAGGGCAGCCCTTAGGTGGGCGGAGTAGACAGAACAGAATGCTGTGAGAGAGAAGGCCGTGTGGGAGACGCCATGCTTCTCCAGCACAAGATGGACACTGGTTAGACTCATGCCGGTAAGCCACAACTCAAGTGGCGATACGCATTAATGGAGATGGGCTAAAATAATATGTGAGAGTTAGCCAATAAGGGGCTGGAGATAATGGGCCAAGCAGTATTTAAATGAGCACAGTTTCCGTGTAATTATTCCGGGTACACACCAGGAGCCGGGTGAGATAGAACAATGGGCCCGGCGCCGGGAAGGCAGCCCGAGCCCCTCATTACTACAGGCCTATCATGTTGATTTGATGTCCCTGTACTATAATCATCTCTTTGGGAAATTGGGTGTTTAATTCCATTCTCTGTTCCTACTGGTATTGTTACTTTGGTGAAGTCTCTTAATTTCTTTCACTGAAAATATGTCTTGCATGCGCTAAAAAAATTACTTCACTTAATAGTTGTAGTGATGTCTCATTGCTTTTATTGCAGTTTTCAATCTTAAGAATGTCTTTTAAAGAGATGCATTGGTGTAATCAATTTTTGATGTTTAGCACTCAGTGATCATGGGACTTATTTTTCTGTGTTTTAAGTTTTAAAATATAAAATTCAGCACATATTTACAGTTATATAAAGATGCACATTGTTTAATAGTGATTAGTTTTGTATATCTGTTCAACCACCATACAGGTCAAGATCTAAAAATTTGTGAAGTTTATAAGCCCATCTCTGATCTCAGTTCATTGCTAGAAGTAACCATTATCCTGAATCTTATTTGTTTTCATAAATGAATTTATTACATGTATGATCAAATGTACATCAGTTTTTTTTTCTAATTTTGAATTTATAAACTTTATGAGTGGTATGTGTGAATGTATATGGGTATGTGTGTGTATTTGTTTGTAGTGGCATTTCATTTTATTTTAATAAATAAAGCTTGACTGAAGTTTAGAGAGTAACACAGTCACACTGGCCAGCTTTACAGATAAGGCAGTGGTAACACACACCTTTAATCCCGGTAGCCACACTAGTTTGCCATTGAAACTGGGTAATAGTGGTGCAGGTCTTTAATCCCAGTGACACATGCCTTTACTCCCAAAACTAGAGAGATTATAAAATGGGAGAAGACAGCTCTCATTCTGAGATTCTTGGATGCAGGACTGCCATTTTCAGAGGTAAATGCCAGTGGCTGCCTGCTTTGCTTTTCAGATCTTCAGGTAGAACCCCAATATCTGTCCGAGTTTTAATTAATCATGTTTCCTTTGCTTGTGCATGTATGAGCATGTGCATAACATGCATGCGGATGTTTGAGATGATACATAGTTTCTTATTTATTTATTAATTTATTTGTGTGTTTGTGTGTATGCGTGTGTGTGTTTGTAGGGCTTAAGTGCTGTGGAGGTCAGAGGACAACTTTGTCTAATTGGTTCTCTCCTTCTACCTTTACGAGGGTTCTAGGGTTTAATCTCAGATTGCCAGGACCACATAATAGCACCTTTACTTGCTGAGTAAAGTCTTGCTGACTTGAGACAGTCTCTCTTGTTTGCCACTGTGAAAGCCTAGCTAGCTGGCCTGTGAGCTTCTGCAGATACTGTATACATCTTTGTATTCCAGAGATCCTTTGATCATGGTGAATGATGTTTTTAATGTATTTGAATTTGGCTATTTGAGTATTTTGTATTTGTTTATCAGAAAAAAATTGACCTCTGATTTTCTTTTCTTATAGTGTTCCTATCTAGCTTTTTTTATCATTGTAATATAAAAATTATGACTGTATTTTCATGGGAACACAAAAGACTTCAAATAGCTGAAACAATTTTAAGAAGGAAGAACCAAACTAAAGGTTTTACATTAGTTATATTGGCATAAAACAGAACTTTGACTTGTGCATTCATAGTCAATTGATTTTTTTTGTATTAATTAAATTACTGCCTGGCCCATTATCTCTAGCCTCTTCTTGGCTAACTCTCACATCTTGATTCAACCCATTTCTAATAATCTGTGTGTTACCACAAGGTCGTGGCTTACTGGGAAAGATTCAGCGTGTCTGACCTGGCAGCTTCATGGCGGCTCTCTCCGCCTGCCTTCCTTCTCCCAGCATTCTGTTCTGTCTACTCTGCCTACCTGATTTCTGCCCTATCAAAAGGCCAAGGCAGTTTCTTTATTCACCAATGAAAGCAACACAAATACAGAATAACCTCCTACACCATTTCCCCTTTTTCTGTTTAAACCAAAAAGAAAGGCTTTCACTTTAACATAGTAAAATTACATTTAACACAACAGTTATCAAGAAAGAATTACAGTTGCAGTATTTAAATCTATTTCATCTTTTATCATGACAATGGAGAACTATAACTATTTATCTACTCTTCAACTCCATCAAAGACTTCAGAAGGATATAATATTACCTAAGTAAATGAGAAGTAAGCAACTTCCAAAACTCTAGAAGTGACGGAGACATCTTGCTTCCTGCACAGTCATCCAAAGTTCTTCTGAACCATTGGGGCATCCATCTTCAGCCTACAGGCTCATAGTATCCAGCAGACTTTTTCATGAAGCAGGAAATTTCAAAGACAGTTCAGTCACTTTATTCTGTGTCCTGCAGAATGTCTCATAGACTCTCTCACCAATCAGGAACCCCGAAGGACCATCTCACCTTTAGGCAAGTTCAACAGTCCTATCTCTGTGGTTTCTTTGTGTCTAGTTTATGCAACAGTCCAGGCAAGAGCAGCTTCTTGCCCAAATGGCTAACCAACTCCATAAGGAACCTCTTGGATGCCCATCTTCCTCAGGAAGTAGCTTGGTGCTGCCAGGAACAGACGTGTCTCATTGTCATGAAAAGCCCTAAGTTATTAAAAAATTTTAAATGCCATATTCTGTAGTCTTTGAAAGATATGAAGAATGCCTATCTAACCAAAATATATCTCTATAAATCTAGAAAATCTAACTAACATGACTACAAGCTTGATTATATCAATGATTATCCATTAACAACCTATATTTCCTAATTATTTATTACATTTTTAAATGAACTACACAATCACAATACCTTAATCAAGATCAGAAATACATATACATATAAAAAATTGACCTTAAATTTATATTAATAAAGCAAAATCCATACTAATGCAAATTATTCCTATCTATATCATATCCCCCTTTAAATGTAAATGAACATTTATAAACAATTTTTGGGAATATGGGTGTAGTTTTTTCTCTCCAAACTTCTTCCTGCTGTATGGGGGCACTGTTAACCAGGTCTTTCATGGTATATCCTGTGTGCCAGGTTCATCTCAGTTGGCAGTTGAGTGAAGTAATTTTCTGAAGGTGTTCATGGTGACCTTTCAGGACAGCATGGTCTCTCATACCATATTGGTCTAGAAGCAATCCACAGGTTCTCATCCACTGTGAAAACAAAAGAACCTCTTTTCCAAAGCACAATATCCTTAGACCCAAATTTGGAAGTCATGATACCTTTAGAACATACATGCTGGTTTGGCTTAGCAGCACACACAGTGAAATGTCTCTCTGCAGTTAGCTCCTTCACAGTCAAAAAATTTAAAGAAAACACAATAAAATACATAATCCAGACATTCTGTGAATTTTCCATTTTTACATGGCTTATTTTTTTTTAATCTATGACTATCTGTACTCTGTCTCTTTAAAGACTTTACCCTTTTTTAAAAGTATCTCTCTATTCTCTTTATTTCTTTTTTCTTTTAAGCCTACTACGTACCTTTATTCAACAGTGTGACCCATTTAGAGGTCTTTTATGTCTGAATATGTCCTATTGTATTGTCTTTAATTCTCTACTGTCTTTATTTTTCCATTCAAAAATTTACACTTCCTCCCCTCCTCCCGTTCCCCTCCCCCCCTTCCCCTCCTTCCTTCCCCACAAGAGATGGCAGGGTACCCTGCCCTGTGGGAAGTCCAAGGCCCTCCCCCCACCATCCTGGCCTAGGAAGGTGTGCATCCAAATAAACTAGGGTCCCAAAAAGCCAATAAATGCTGTAGAAACAGGTCCCAGTGCCATTATCGATGGCTTCTCAGTCTGCCCCTATTGGCAGCCACATTCAGAGAGTCCGGTTTGATTGCATGCTCATTCACTCCAGGTCCAGCTGGATTTGGTGAGCTCGCATTAGATCAGCACACTGTCTCTCTCAGTGAGTGGTCCAACCCCTCACGGTCCTGACTTCCTGGCACATCTTCTGCCTCTTTCTGCTCTTCAACTGGACCTTGTGAGCTCGGTCCATTGCTCTGATGTGGAGGTGGGTCTCTGTCTCTATCTCCATCCATCACCGGACGAAGATTCCATCTGGATGGATCTCCTGGTCCAGCCGTCAATTGATTTTTGACAAAGGTAACATGTTAGCCAGCCATCTGTTACTGTATGAAATGAGTTTTTTTTGCAATAAACAATTAGAAGGCAGGAAAATTTTGTTTTGAATCATAGTTTCAAGATTTCAGTTCATGGTTGGCTCATTCCATTTTTGTAGTATTGAAGTGAAGCCAAACATTGTGGTGAATAGGGCTAGATGATACAAAAATTGTTACCATAAGGTAGCTAGGAAGTTATAATAAAAATGAAGGGATTTGTGACAATAAATTATTTTCAGAGGCGTGACTTTCTTCTTCTAAAAGTTATTACCACACATTCAATTGTGAATTGACTGATAGATTGACCAGTTTATTCGATCAAAATTATGCTAATCTAACCATCTCTTAAATATGGAATCTAGCAGCTTGGGACCAAGCTTTCCATGCATAAACCTTTAAGAGACAGTTAATACTGAAACCACAAGAAACTAGAATGTATGAAAAAATCTGGCGGTTTGAGTGAGAATGACCCCAATAGGCTCATATGTTTTAATATTTGGTCCCCATTTGGTAGATTTGTTTGTAAAGTATTGGCAGGTGTGGACTTACTGAAGGATGTGTAACACTGGAAGTGAGTTTTGATGTTTCAAAAGACTTTTATTTATCTGTTAGATCTCCTCTCTGCCTCATGGTTGTTGTCTCAAAATTTGAGCTTTCAGCTATTATTTCAGCACCATGCTGCCAGACTCTCTGACGTGATGCTCATGGACTCTAACACACTCTGAATTGCAACCCTCAAAACAATGCTTTCTTCTAGAAGTTGTATTGCTCATAGTGCCTATGAAAGCAGTAGAAAGGTAACTAAGGTAAGAAGGACAGTGTCTTTGATACATAATATTTGCAAATCTGGATACCTCCATCCAGAAGAAAGACATTGGATTCGTGCTTTTTACTATGTACAAAAATCAACTCCAAATGGATCATTGGCTTAAAGGCATCCAAACTTTAATACTATTTGATTTAGTTAGTTTTGTGTCACTGTGGCCAAATAACTGGAAGAATCATTTAAAGAAGGAAATGTTTATTTTTAACTCAAAGTTTTTCAAAGTTTTCCTCATGTGGTTGCTTCTTCTGCTTCAGCAGAACATTCTGAGAGCAGAAAACTGGTGGGGTAAGATGGAATCTCAAGGCAGTTTTCATATATCTTGATATCAGTGAATACAGTGGCTTATAGATTATCACTGGATCTGGTGTGTTAATCAGTCACAATCAACTCTTCTGCAATTGCATAGATTTCTTTAATTTTTCTATTCTTTCTTTAGTAAAATAGGTATATTAGAATATTTTGGTCCATATTTATACATATTTTTAACTTTCAAAAATAATTATTTTCTTAATTTTGGATTTGACTTTTAAAACAGTTTGAAGTTACTTTAGTTTTTGTTATTTTTCTTTTATTGAGTATAGATCTTTTTCACACAATACAGTCTTCTCTCCCATCTGTATCCACACCCTTTCTGTCTCTTGTTATAAAACAAATGAGCATCAAAGAATAATAATAAAAATAAATAAAAAACAGAGTGTTACAAAACAACCAAACAAGAAGAGTCATTGAAAAAGCACAAGAAATGCATATAGATGCAGAGACACATGGATTTGCACACATAGAAATCTCATAAAAACTCAAAATTGGAAGTCATAATAGATACTTAAGGAACATGTAAGGTAAATTAAATAAGTAAATACATAATAAATAAATAAATAACTCATGACTTAACATTATGAGATAAAGAACCTTCAGAAATGCCACTGAGTTTATTTTTTGTTGGTCATCTACTGCTGAGCATGCAGCCTATCCTTAAGAGTAGTTTGATTACTCAGTGAGTGTAGAAAACTAGTTTTTCATTTGTAAGTGACTATCAATTGAAGTTAGATTCTGGGTTAAGCTTTGTGTCTTCTTCTTTTAGCTCTCAGACCCTATGTGTTGCAAACCCATGCAGGCCCTGTGCATGCTGCCACAATCTCTGTGAGTTCTTATGTGTGTCAGCTTTGTTTGTCTAGAAGGCGTGGATTCCTTGGTGTTCTCTATGCCCTCTGGCTCTTACACCCTTTCCTCATCCTCTTCTGTAGAGTTCCTGAGCCCTGAGGGGATGAATTTAGTGGAGATATTCCTTTCAGAGCTGAGTGTTCCAAGGTATCTCACTGTCTGCATATTGTCTGTTTGTGCATCTCTGTATTTGTTTCCATTTACTACAGGGGGAGCTTCTGTGATGATGGCTGAGCAAGGCACAGACCTATGAGTGTAGCAGAATGTCATTAGGATACATTTATTGCTGCATCCCTTTATCATAACAGCAGTATTTATTTTTTTCCTAGGTACCTGGCATATCTACTTTCAGGTTCTTGCCCATTCAAACAGTACTGGGTATGGGTGCCATCTCATGGAATGGACCTTAAGTCAAATCAGATATTGGTTGGTTACTCCCACAGATTTGCGCCACTGTTGCACCAATGTATCTTGCAGGCAGGTCACTCTTGTAGATTTCCCCCAGGTATATGACCTAACTAGTCTTATATTCTTCATCACAGGATCAGTGTCAGTGATGAATTCCATCTGATGGAGTGGGCCTTAAATCCAATCAGATATTCGTTGGTTACTCCCAGAAGCTTTGTGTCACTGTTGTACCAGCATATGTTACAGGCAGGTCACCACTGTAGATCAAAGAGTTTGTAGCTGGGTTGGTGTTTGCCCTTCTCCTCTGGTAGTGTGCAGAGTACCTTCCTGTACCACAAACTCAGTACTGATGAAGCTCTAGGTAAGCTCCAGCTTGACCTCTCTGTGTTCACTGAGTTGTAGTTGTTGTCTTCAGCAACAGGGTCTTATGAGGCACCACCAGCAGTCTTTGTAATAGCCTGCATTGTTGGGGTGTTTCCATGGGGGACCCGTTAACCAATTACATGTAACCCAGCAGCTCAATTAGATGTAACCCATTCCCAGTACTGGAAAGTTTATTTGGTGACAAGCGATGTCCAGTTTGGACTCTGTTTCCCTTGTTATTTGGTAATTTTAACCATGTCTGATAACGTTATTATTTTAAATGAACATTCAGTTTATTTACATGTAAACTTTTTGTTGATAAGACTAGGTTTGAATATGCCATCTTCTTTTTCAGACTTCCATTTAAGGTTCATTAATCTTTTTTTTTTTTTGCTTTAGTTGGATTAACATTTTTCAGTTTGTTGTTTTTCTTCTCATCTAATACACATTTAGTAATACATATGATTCACTGTTCAAAGTCTTTATTTCCAGAAGTTGTGCTTTTAAGTCATGTAGTTTATTGTTTATAATGCTACTTTTGTGAGATCATAAACCCTTATACTATGGATAACGATGAATTCAAATTCTGAAATATGAGCTGTTTATTTTCTGCTCTAGCACTTTTTGTTGCTTCTCTTTCATAGTATCTAGATTCCTGTGTGTGCTTGTGTTTGAGAACTAATCAATGCCTCTGAAGTTATTTCTCAGAATTCCTCAAAGCTCTGTATGAAGATGCCATCTTCCAGATATGATTACTCTTGCATGGCACCTGGAACACATTTTGTAGTCATTTTAAATTAAATTCATAGTTTGATTTTTAATCTAATAATGTGAATAAGGTAATGGTGGGTTCTATTCTTTCAAGAGTGACTTGTTTGTGGTTTGATGTATTTCTAACTCATCTTTTTTTCCCCATGTAAGTGCTGAGGAGGAAGGCACAAACTTGCTTCTAAATTTGCTCATATCTGAATTTATAGCACTTGGAGAATCTGACCTGTATGCTAGAAAGTGAGTGTGTGAATGCATGTGTATTGTCACATTAGCACTAGTGGAAAATTTCGCTCTCTGCTTTTTACCTGTCTTGCTCTGAGATTGTCAGAACCAAAAGTTGGCTTTGTAAATATGTTTTCTCTTATTTTCCCACTTACTGTTGCTTTTCCTTTTAAAATTTTCTCAGTTGGTTTCTCCTTTGGTCTTAGTCACAAATGCAGTGAATAATGCTAGTTTAATTGTGAATATATGCAAAATTACATACATATATCATGTAACATTGAGATTATTTTCACTTGAAATACAGAGTTTGCTTTTCTTTATAGCTTAACTGCCTTAATAATTTGTCTAGGGGTAGTCTTTGAAAAAACAATTGTAATATCTGTTTTCTCTTTATTCACTTATGCTAATTGTGATATTTGAATTTATTCATCTTTGCTAGCTTAATCTGTTAAAACAGAATGCTGTATTAATTTACCTTAACAACTCAATTTATTTCATTTATTTTTATTTCTTCATTTCTATTTTTGTTTTCCAGTAGTGCCAATGAGAACAGGAAGTTTTATGAGTTGCTACTAATATTGATGATGAATGAGAATAGCAAATGGACCTGTGTGTATTTCAAAGAGCAGGGCAGTTAAAAACATATTGTATCAGAAAATGATCACAAGTATTTTTTACTTGTTCACTCCCTAGTTTTCTAAGTTTCTCTTTGTGTGGAAATGAGATTGCTTTATATGTTTTTTATAATCATCGGGTCTTATACCTGGTGTTTTAGAGGAGGAAAGATGTCTTACATAGTCCAAGAGAATTTGTCTATCACAATCCATTGTTTTGTTCAGGTATATCTTTCTCTCTCTTCTCTCTCTCCCTCCACCGCCCCCCCCGTGTGTGTGTGTGTGTGTGTGTGTGTGCGTTTGTATGCAGATGCCTGTGGAGGGCGGAAGACGGTGTTAGATTCCTGTAACTGGAGTTTCAGATGTTTGTGAGCCACCCAATGTGGGTGCTGGGAACTGATCCCAAATCCTTTGGAAGAGCAGTCAGCACTCTTAATTACCAAGACATCTCTTCAGTACTCAGAGTCCACCCTATTCATTCATTCATTTATTTATTTTTACTTATTTATTTAATTTTATGTTCAGACCACAGTTCCCCCCATCCTCTGGCTCCCCTTTGTCTACGCTGCAGCCCACCCCAAAGCTATTTTTCCCAATGGGTAAGAGCTTCCATGGGAGTCATCAAAGTCTGGCACATTAAGTTGGGACAGGACCAAGCCCCTCCCCCGTGCATTAAGGCTGAGGATCCCACCATAGTGAATGGGCTCCAACAAGCTAGCTCATGCACCAGGGATAGATCCTGGTCCTACTGCCAAAGGCCTCTCAAATAGTCCAAGCTTCAGAATTGTCTCTCATATATGGAGGGCCTAGTTTGGGCTCATGGAGACTCCACAGCTGTCAGTCTAGAGTTCTTGAGTTTCCATGAGCTTGGTTCATCTGTTTCTGTAGATTTCTCCATCATGATCTTCACCTCCATTATTAATAATAGCTAGAACCTGGAAACAACCTAGATGCCCCTCAACTGAAGATTGGATAAAGAAAATGTGGTACATTTACACAATGGAATACTACACAGCAGAAAAAAATAATGACATCTTGAAATTTATAGACAAATGGATGGAACTAGAAAAAACATTATGAGTAAGGTAACCCAGACTCAGAAAGACAAACACGGTATGCACTCACTCATAAGTGGCTACTAGATATATCCACTGGTAAAGAGTAACCCAACTATAATCCACAGCTCTGGAGAAGCTACTAAGAAGTAGGATCCTAAGAGGGACACATGGATCACCCTGGGGAGAGGAAATTAGATGAGATTGCCTGGGTAAAATTGGCATGAGTGGGTGGTAAAGGGGAGGGGATGGGAGATTAGAACATGAGGGTTCAGGATGCTTGGGGGGGAGACAGACAGAATAGGAGAGCAATGAAAGAGAGATCTTGGAAGAGAGAGCGATTGCAGTTCAGGGAGAAACCTGGTGTTAGAGAAATTCCAAGAGTCCACTCTTAATACTAGTGTATAGTCTACAATTACCTTTAGACATTATAATTAGGCCTCCCCGACATTATCTTTGTGAACCAAACATCATTCTCCCACTATCTTTTAATGTTACTGCTTCTTTTTAATGAGCAATAGAAAGAAATGTATTTTGAATTGCACTAATTCGGCAGATAGGGGTCTCATATTTAGAAGTTACCGAATGAACATGGCATGACTCATATGAAGTTGTGTTTGTATGAAGTGTTCTTTGGAAAAACCCTTCTAGATTAGAGAAAGGCCAGTAAAAAATGGAACATAAAGCAAGCTGCCATAGAAACTGTTGTCATAACTAGCAGTGAACAGAAATATTTACAACTTTCTCCTTGCAGCCCTTCTTTAAGGCAGTTTTACCTACTGGGGTTCAAAACCTGAAGCACTTTATTTATTACATGTATCTGATAGTGGTGATGAGGCTTGAACCCAGAATCTTGTGCATGTTAGGCAAGCACTCTAAAACTGACGAAGTCCAGATGCCACATTTTACTTCAAAATTTTAAATCACTACACTCTTCTTGTCCCTCCCTTCATCCCCTCTTCTTTTCCCCCACACTTGTTATCAATTTTTTTGCCTTTTTTGATCATAATTTTGATTACTATTCCATATAATCATATATAAGTGAAAATACAACCTATTTTTCCATTTGGTGTGACTTATGTACATTATTTCAGGACTGACCACTTTGTATTGAATAGCGAAATAGGGGACTCATCCCTGGGAGAGGTTATTTTTTTCTCCTCTCAGCAGTCATTAGTTACATGTGGTTCTTCATATAGGGGTGGGACCCCTTGAGATTTCCTCCTTATATATTAGCATGTCTATTGGGGTTGTCCTTGTTCAGATTTGGGCAACAGTATTGTTGATCATGAGTGTAGCTCCCTTGCCATTTCTAGGAGGCAATCTCCCAGCAGACTTCCTATTGCTATTATGATCTTTCTGCTCCCTCTTCCTTGATGTCTGCTGAGCTTTACATGCAGGAATGCTGTTGTAGCTCTGTCTATTGGTTCTAGCCACTCCAAAGTCAGTTGTTGTCTACATTGTGATTGGCTATGGCTTTTTCCCCCCATATTCTTTTATTTTTCCATTAAAAAAAAGAGTTACATTTCCTCCCCTTCTCCCAGTCCCCTCCCGCTCCCCCCGCTTCCTAGGACAGGATGGAGGGGGGAAGGCCTTGGCTGTGGCTTTTTGTAATGGTCTCTGTCTGCTGCAAAGAGAAGCTTCTTTGATGTGAGATGAGAGCTACACTTCCGTAAATATAAGGACACATTTTGAATGTAGTTGGGAGTTTTGATAGTTTTATAAAGTTCTCATCATTACCATTCAGAGACAAAAGTTTCTTCAGCCTGATAGTGGCCCTATGACAAAGTTTAGAATAGTTTAGAGAAAATAGGAAAAGAAATTCATTCATGAAAATTCACATCGTTGACTTGTTTTGGGTTTCTAGATGGTGAATATGTTGTGCAACTGGTTCAAATAATTGTGGGATTTTCTTCAACAACATTCATAACCTTAGAGAACACAAACTTTGTATGAATCGAGCCAAGAAATATTCTCTAAGTGACTATGGTGGGAGGTCGTTTATACAAAATGTTGGTGAAAGAGTAGTTTAGATGATTTACTATTGGAACTTGTCTTGAAATGCAATACTAGGTCAGCCCAAGAATCTGCAAAACATTAGAGTAGTCAATAGAGTAGAATGGTAGTTTCCAAGTAAAAATAGGATAAGAAGAATAACAGAGTAAGGGTTTAAGATTTGTGACATATGACACCTTTTGCATAAGATACACAAAGCACAGATATAGAGTGCTAATATAGAATGAGAAGATAATTATTAAGTATTGTGGAGGAGAGGGTTGCATATTCATCCCGGCTGCCTAGAACCAAAATAATCACACAGAAACTGTATTAATTAAAACACTGCTTGGCCCATTAGCTCTAACTTCTTATTGGCTAACTCTTATATTAATTTAACCAATTTCTATTAATCTGTATATCACCACATGGCAATCAATGGCTTACCAGCAGAGATTAGGCATGTCTGACTCTGACGGCTCCATGGCTTCTTACTGACTCTGCCTTCTTCTTCTTCCTAGCATTCAGTTCTGTCTTCCCCACCTAACTAAGTTCTGCCCTATCAACAGGCCAAGGAAGTTTCTTTGTTCATTTTAATGGTAGTCACAGCACACAGAGGAGACTCTCACATCTGTTGCAAGGAACCACTTGTTTGTCCTGGCCACCCAGAGCCGAAATAACCACACAGATACTGTATTAATTAAATCACTGCTTGGCCCATTAGCTCTAACTTCTTACTGGCTAACTCTTACATCTTAATTTAACCATCTCCATTATTCTGTATATCACCACGTGGCTGTGGCTTGCTGGCAAGATTCTAACTGGCATCTGTCTCAGGTGGAGGATCCATGGCTTCTCTAACTCTGCCCTTCTTTCTCCCAGCATTCAGTTCTGTCTTCCCTGCCTACCTAAGTTCTGCCCTATCAATAGGCCAAGGCAGTTTCTTTATTCATTAATGGTAATTACAACACACAGAAGGGACTCTCACATCACCTCCCCTTTTCTCTTTACATTAAAAGGAAGATTTTTAACTTAAACATAGTGAAATTACATATAACAAAACAGGTATTAAACAAATGAAAGATTTAAAGGCCAAGAAGAAGAAGGTTTACAAGAATCTACAGACTTTATCTCTGAGTAGAATATGGTAGTCAGAGTTGTGTAGCCATGAACACAGGAAAATATTCAGTAATTTTTCCAATAAATATTTTAATAAGTGGTTACCATATACTAGGCATTGGCTAATAGCTCAGACATTAAGATAAAAATTTCACACCAATGAAGCTTATATTTAGGAGGGGGAAAAGGGCAACGAAGAAATAAATGTTATTGTAGGTGGTAACAAAGGCTTAAGTAAAATGAAACTGGTAGAGCAAGAAAGTGGAGAAGAGTGCAGTTTCAGATCAGAGAAGCTTATGTAAAGTTTTGTAATCTGACTCAAATTCTAAAGCAAGTGAGCGAGTGATTCAAATTAATACATGAAGGAAGAACATTATGACAGAAGGATGAACAAGGGCATTTTTAGGGAATACCAGGAAAACAAGTATGGCCTGGTGTTAAGGAGTAGAGTGAGAGAATTAGAGTTGATTTCAGTGGGAGCTTGTGGTCTGATCATGTAGATGGTTCGTGTCATAGCAAGTACTGTGGAGCTAATGCAAATATACTGTGCAAGCTTAAGAAAGGGCAAAGTTGAATCTCTGATCACAGTGCAGACAATGGGACTACAAAGGGGCAAAAGTGGAGGCATAGGGACAAATTAGGCCATTGCCACAGTTCGTTTCTGCTGCTAGCTAACACAAACTAGAATGCCTGAGGTGGAGTGACCTAGAAAGGAAACCTTAATAAGGTTCTGGAGCCTGAAAAATCTGGGAGCCTGTTGCCAAATCTGCTCAGTTTTGGAGTAAGGCCTCCTATGTTTTAAGCTCATGGTGGAAAGCCCAAGACAAAGAAGGGCTGTGTACAGAGGAAGGCAGTCGCTAGAGTGGGCTTGCTTTGTAGAAGCATGCTCTCATGGTACTGAACCAGTCCTGTGAAAGAAAAGCATTATTGAATTGTTTGTGAGAGATCTACCTCCCAAACGGAGACAACTCCTAATAGGCTTCACATCCAGTGCCCTAGTGGTGCAAACATCAGTGTGAATTTTATTTGGAACAAAACAACAGACAAAGCTGTTAACAGAATAGAAGAAAAAAAATTGATGAATGCATGTTAATTGGACAGTAGGTGGAGAAAGAAGACCTTGGTATGTTATTTGTGTCTTCACTGATTCTATTTTTGGCTGTTTTACTTCCTTGGAATGATACCTGACATATAGGATGATGCTTCATAAGTTTTGAGTAAAGAACAATAAGGAAAGTTTCAGTGGAATACAGATGAAATTTGGATCTACCCTGCTACCCCATCCTTTATAACATCTGACTTCATTTAGTGTTCTGCTTGTATCACGATAACATTCATCTATTCAGTTGCTGTTCTTAAAATACCCATTATTTGTCAGGCACCCTGCTATGCATTACTCATGCAATAAGCCCTCTGCATTGGCAAGTTCTGGATCCACAGATTCAATCAACCGCAGATTGAAAATATTTTTTAAAGTCACGTCTGTGCTGAATATGTGCAAACATTTCCCACAGATTCAACCTTCCACAGTCTGAAAATATTTTAAAAGTTTATGTCTGTGATAATTATGCTCAGATGTTATTCTTTCTTCAGAAGTATAATGAGTTGTGTCAAACTTATGTTGTAGTATATGTGATCTAGAGAGGCCATTTAAACTACTTAGGAGGCTGTGCGTGGAATCCAGGTTAATGTTGGGTGTCTGAGGATTTTTGATATTTGGGAATCCTGGAATGAACCCTTCATAGGTATCAAAGAAGAATTATGTATCTCTGAATAAAATAAATAAACACCTAAGTTCACACTGGAATATATAGCAGTGCAAATGCATCATGTTAGGAATGCGTCTGCCATTGCCATGTGTTGCAAGAAGTCTACAGTGACCAAAGTGAAGTGCCTAATAGGATGAGATTTTAAAAGAATGGCTAAACATAAAGCTATTATAGGGATGTTCTAAAAATATTTTAAAGTTTTATGTTTACCCATTCTTTAAAAAGATTTCATAATGTATACAATTTTTATTAAGTATATCCACCTCATTCCTCTCCTCCAACTTTTCCCAGATCCCATTTCATTTGCCTCCTAACTTCATATTCTCCTTTATAATGAAATGATTTGTTTAATATTTTTTTGTTATCCTTCCTCTTCCCCTTCATGGAGCTCTTTGTATTTTAATTAATTTATATATTTTTTAAAGATCTTGAAAATAACATATTTGTTTAAAGGTGGACAAGTATATGTATATATTTTTATTTTTTATTTATGTTATTACAGTATAATTACATTATGTCTGTTTTCCCTTTCTTCTTTCCAAACCCCCCAATGTTATTACCTCTTGCTTTCCTTCAAATTCATGCCCTCTATTTCCTTCACTGTTGTTAGTGGTGGTGGTGGTAGGGTGTGTGTGTGTGTGTGTGTGTGTGTGTGTGTGTGTGTGTGTGTGTTTAGTCAGTCCTGAAAACCTACAAGCAATATTATAGATAGTAAGGCTTTTGAAATAAGAAGAAATTGCCAGGTTTGGACAGAGTAAGACATGATCTAACTCAGCAACTTAAAAGTTTACCTTGCCTACTATGTGGAGAGCTGCTTAGGTGAGCAAGGCCAGTCTGAAAAAAATCCAAGATAATTTTGATAAGAAGTAATGAATCAGATTGTATTGGAGGAGGTGATGACTACTGGTTTTATTATGGATATTTTTCATTTAGAATATAATAGCAGTGGAGTTCTTACATAGTAATTATATGGTCATACATTACAGGAAATTATTCACCATAGTCATTATTACCCTAAGAACACCATTTGTTTACTTCAGCTACTTTTCATGTGTATCTTGGCTGTCTATTCTAGTGCAAAAATTGATCATGGCTGCCCACTAATGGACACTGAAGTTTTGTTTCTGTCTCATAATGGTCTATTATCATGGCTATTTGTTCCTATATCATGTTGCCTAGCTCTCGAGTTTTGCTCCCATGACACACACACTGTGTTCCTGTGTCAGCTTGAGGACAACTATACCAAATAGCTCATGGATCACAAAGTTTTCAGTCTATTCCTTATGCTCACTTGAAAAAAAATCACCATATTTATCATAAATATTTTTGGTTATTTCCCAATAATCATTCTTTGTGACTATGTGATAGTTATCTGAGCATGTACCTTGGCTGTACATTCATCTAATGCTAACTATTAATATCAAACATTTCTCTATCCATATACCAGATATGAGTTCTGCTCTGTGAATATTTGCTAACTTTAGCAGCAGGCTTCTTATGCCTTTTCCTACTTATACTTAAAAGCCCTTCACATAAAATGTGCCATCTTAATTATTTTTTAAAAATAGTATATTGACTTATTTTTGAGACAAGGTATTTCTCTGTACAGCCCACTGTCATGAAGCCCACTATGTAGATCATCCTGTCCTCAAACTTACAGAGATCTACCTGACTCTGTCTACAAGTGCTGGGATTTAAGACATGTACCACCATGTATCACATAATCTCAACCATTTTTAAGTACATACTTCAGCAATGTTGAATTTATTCACATTGTTGCCAGTAATTCAATTGCATGTTTTAATTATGCATCATGTGTTTTGCGTACCTAATTTTTGTTTCTACATTTTTGTGTGTATATTATGTTCGTTTGATCTACTCTTACAATGTATACTAATCAAACAAATATAATAAGCATTTCTTTATAATCAACCACTAATCAATTTAGTGTAATGGAAATTTCATACTTGTCTAGTCATTTGGTTAAATATTATAGATTGTTTGACTATACTGTGCTGACTTGCTGTTTTTCAGAACTGAAATTAGTATGTATTTGTTTTTCTGTGTTTGGCTTGTTTTATTTCGCATAATTACTTCCCATTCTATCCTTGCTCCTGCAAAAGCCAGGATTTCTTACCTAGTGGCTATATAGTATTCCACACTATATATTACTATTTTATTCATTCATTCATTCACTGAAGCATCTAGTGATTTTAACTTTTATGAATATACTTCAATAAATGGAAGAGTACAAGTATCTGGTACAAAGATTTCATTTCCTTTGAGTATATACTCAGTACTATGATTGGCTGATCATATACAATCTCTTTTCATTTTGGAGGAATTTCTATATTGTTTTCCACAGTGATTATATTACTTTACAATCATCCCAACAGTATGCAAAGTTTCCCTGATTTTCACACACCATAATATATTTTTCTTTTTGATGATAGTCATTCTGGGGTTAAATAATACCTGATTGTGGTTCTGATTCAATTTTCTCTGGCGGTCACTGAAATTGACCAATTTTATTTTATTTTCTGGCTCAGTATATGTCTGTTTAGTTTAAAGCCCACTTTTTTTGAGTTCCTTATATACACTGGATGCGAGTTCCTTATTATCAAATATTTTCTCATCTGTAGTTATTATGCCCAATCCCTTCTGTTATATATATATATATATAACATAATGGTTATTTGAACATGTTTGCTAGTTATGATTTCACATGATATTATTGCCTTCTTATGCATCACATACCATATCATAATCCTATAAATCATGAGTAGTTACATCTGTGTCATTCTTTTTAGTATGATGGTTTGTTGCTTATTTAAGATCATTTATACATATCCCATAGTTACATACAAGAATAGTATATTTAAATATTCATTGATGACAGTTTTATTTTTGTAGAATGTCTGTCTTCTCTTTTAACCAAGGTTATTACTAATGTATCCTGAACATGCATCATGGTTGTATATTTATGTATTTTGGTCTGTGGTTTATTTATACATTCTGGGCTTTATATACTGTTATCAATGATGTCTGTTCCTGTGGAGTGGTGGACAAGTGTATCATGATTACACAAACATTAGCCCTTGTCATATAATCACAAATCATTAGGGGTTACTCAGGTCTGATGGATATTTGAGAATATATCATGGATGTTGTTTATGTCCAGTGTTGTCTAACCATGTAAGTATATTTTATTACTTATGTGATATAGTTTTCTGAACTGTACTATTCTTGATCATTCATATAAATTGTCCAACAACTCTTTGTACAGTTAATGAATCATCAATCTTATGCCAACTATATTAGCTTAACTCAAAAATATATACTTTTTGTGAAGTGAAGATTGTTGAATTTATCAATGTCATGCTAATATCTAATACCACAATCATCCTCATCACTGATGTAGACATTGAATCATATCTGAAGTCCATATTATTCAACATTATGATTCTTCGTATACCTGTACTAGATTCTTTTTTTCTTTTTCTTTTCTTTTTTTAAATTTTTTTATTTTTTATTTTTTTTCCATTCAAAAACATAATTAAAGAAATAAAATTTTTACCTTTCTTCCCCTTCTCCCGGT
>PVIU01011186.1:0-66056 GCA_004026605.1 Ondatra zibethicus
TTCTCCAATATCCACCTTTCCTCCATCTCCACCCTCCCACTCCCCCAAGCTCTCCCCAGACCTTCCCTTCTCCCTTCTCCTTCCCCCTCTCCCCTTCCTTCATCCCCCCTACCCCCACCTCTATCCAACTTTTGCCTGATGATCTTGTTTGCTTCCAACTTCCAGGAGGATCTGTGTTTGCTTTCTTTGGGTTCACCTTGCTATTCGGCTTCTCTGGGCTCTGACAAGCCTTTCTTGCTAAAGTGAGTTGGTGACCAAAGATGATGATTAATTCCTTGTGCCCATTTTTGCACGCAGCTTCCTGGTATGGTTTAGTAAAAAACTGTTGATAAGTAGGAGTGTGCTTTGGGGACTTAAGATAGAAATGACTGATTGTTTTTTATATACAAAAGTTTAGATTTGTGATTCTTTCAAGATGTTTTTATAAGATTACCTTTTGAGACAAATGAAATTATTGATCCTTTCTTTGTAAACACAAAATGGAGCCTGCCAGTAAAAGAACTGGTTGAGAAAAATACCTTGCTTGCTTATACTTTGTTAATAAATTATAAAAGAATCATTGTGTTGGGGTGAAGATGTTATTCTGGGAAAATTAACACAAGGAAAAATGTTTAACTACTTGTGGGCTTCTAAGAAAACATGCAACTTGTGATCATAATGTGATTTCTTCCAGTGAAAAGATTTTAATTTATTTTTGGAAAATATGTAACTTGTGGTTGTGAGGAAATCTTTTCTTGTGTAGACATTTTTGTCTTAGGAGGTTTAAAAGGGATAAGAGAGGGGGCTGGAGAGATGGCTCAGTGGTTAAAGAGCACTGGCTGCTCTTCCAGAGGTCCTGAGTTCAATTCCCAGCAACCATGGTGGCTCACAACCTCTGTAATGAGATCTGCCCTCTTCTGGACGGCAGATATACATGGAGGCAGAATGTTGTATACATAACAAATAAATCTTAAAAAAAAGGGTAAGAGAAAAATAAGAGAAGTAGAAGGAAAACATCAGGGAAGATAGAGAAAGAGAGCATCAGGGAAGGAGGAGGAGGAAGATGTCAGGGTGGAAAAACAAAAAAGAAAAAACAGAGTAAGAACATTCGTCATAAAGAGAATAATAAAATGAAGAATTAAGTTTTGACTCTCAGATAAATTTCCCATGTGTTGGTGTATTTGTCCAATAGCTTGCTGACTCCCTGCTTCCTCTTCAGTACCTGCTGAGGGTGGGTGCCTTGGCAAGAAATGAACGGCAGTCTCCCATCTCCAGAATACTGGCTCTTGTATCTATGGGCAGATAATAGTTGCTACCACATGGGGCGTAAGAGGGAACAAGGAAGGCGAAGTTTCAGCCAATGGACTGCACAAAGGCTGTCTTTTGGTCCCTTTGGTTTAGTTGTCTTAATCTGTCTTTGGTTTGTTCTATTTCTCATCTTTTTGTGTGTGTGTTCATATGTGTTGTGTGTGGAGTGGTGGTGATGGTGTATGTGTGTGGAGGTGTGGAGTGTGTGTGCGTGCAGTGGTGGTGTATATAGTGATATAGTGCGTGTGTATGTGAAGTTGTGCATACTGTGGTGTGTGATGTGGTATGGTCTGGTGTATAGTATTGGTATATAGTGTGGAGTGTGTGTGTGTGTGTGTGTGTGTGTGTGTGTGTGTGTAGTGGGTATGGTCTGGTGTATAGTATTGGTATATAGTGTGCGTGTGTGGGGAGTATGGAGCACGGTGTATAGTTCATTGCTGTGGGAACTCCTTCAGCCAGTAGCCATTAAGATACCAGCCTACTTTGGGTATGGTCTCATGACTATAAATGCAGACAAAAAGCGTGCAGCCCTCTTGGCTGCTGGATTCGGTTCCAGTTCCCAGTGCACACAGAGGACTGTGGATCACTCCCCTTACTGTGAGTTTATCCCCAGATAAATATATCTTTGTTCTAGTCCATTCCAGGCTATTGTGGAACTCTTTTGTAAGCCAACAAATTGGTGCCCAAAGTGCCCATGTGGCCTGAGTCCACGCTGTTGCTGGGCCCTGCTCAGCCCCTACCTGTGGCCTTCTCCCACCCCACGCAGCTGAACGACCCCTCTGGTGCACAGCTGTGCACAGTTTGGCTCCACTGCTTGCTGTGGTGACTTGGTAATTTCCCCGCTAGCCCACACCTGCATGGCTTGGTTCTGACTGCTGAGCATCTGAGTTACTACCATCCACAGCTCTCTGCTGCAACTCCTCTGTGGCTTCTCTGGCTTCTGCCAGGCCTGCTCTGATCAGGCTGAGCTCTGACACCAGGAGCAGGGGCTCTAACCCTGCACCTGGGAGACAGGCTTGCATCCTCAGTTCGGATCCATGAATTTCTGGCCCGAGCTCTGGCCAGTAACCTTGTGGCTCATGACTGCCTGCAAACTCTGGGTTCTTTGATATTCTCCCCAATTCAAACCTTCTCTGTATGCAGGCGTGCTGCTCTTAATTAACTAAATTTGTTAGTAATTATAAGTCTCAGGTAATTCAGGTACTGATCTAGGACCTGCCTTATTGCCCAAATTGCAACACCTGCTGGCCAATCAAGATTATTACACCTACAACAAATTTTCTGAAAATTATAACAGAGGTAAGTTAATTTGATTAATAAATAAATAAATAAATTTGAAAATTGTAAACCAACCCCAAGATAATTACAGACAATATCAGCATCCAGGAATTTAACAATGTTTTTTGTTTGTACTGTGGATGGAGTTCTGCAAGAGCTATATGAGCTACATATATTTTTGTGGCCTTGGCAGCTATTAGCTTTGTTCTTCATATTATATACTTAAAGAAATTACTTGATAACAGAGTCAAGAATGAGAAACTTTTAGGAAGGACATAGTCTTTAGCTGAAAGGATTCATACTATTGAAAATGATAACCTTAATTTGACAGGCAAAATTCAAGCCATGTGAATGGGTTATGAAACCTTACAAAAGGGTACTGAGAGATTATCTGAAAGGAGTCATACTGTTGAAATTGACAATCAGAATCTGTTAAAAAGTTAGGATAATGCTAGCAGATAGAACATCCCTCCAGGAAGGCAATCTACATACAATCCAAATAATATCTAAGGATGAGAAGATGTCATTAGTGGATAAATATAAAACCCTAGAATCACATGTGCAGAATGAGAACTAGAAGTTAATTGATTTGATGAAATTATTAGAAATATTCACAGGTCAAGAGATTCAGGCTTTACAAAAAACAGTGATAAAAAGATTTGAACTGATTGAGGAACTTGTCAGAACTGATAAGCAAGGCAAAGGATTTAGCATCACCAGCTTCTCTCAGAGTCAGAGTCAGAGATGACTTACCAAGAGTTTTGGCTACTTATCCTGTTATTACCTCTGAAAAGCCAGCAAATACTCAATACCCAAATGGATACACAGAATTTAAATGGGAACCTATAGGTATGAAAGATCTAAAAGATCAGTAGTATCTTATGGCATGCATTCCCCATTTGTTAGGGAAATGATAAAGACATGGCCTTCAAGCAATAGGGTTACTCCATATGATTGGCTTCAATTAGTCTCAGTGGTGCTAGAAGATGGGCTGAAGTTACAGTGGAAGTGCTGTTGGAGAGAGGAGGCTAAAGCCCTGGAACATCAAGGTATAGTCAAAGGATTTCAGGCTTCCCAAGATCAAATTCTTGGCGAGGGCTGCTATGCTGATCCACAAAGTCAAGCTATTTACAATGAACACATCTTGTCCCTATGCCATACAGTAGCCTTGAATGCTTGAGACAGGATTCAAGAACTAGGAAGAATAATTGAATCATATGCTAAGATCATACAAGGCCCAATTGATTTTTTTTTTTTACAAAAATTAACTAAAGCTGTGCAAATAAGGGTAACAGATCTAGAACTAGATGAGTACTTATTGAATCTCTAGTTTTTGAAAATGTCCACTTGGAATTCCAAAAGATACTTGGGCCTTTAAAGGTCAAACCATACCAATGAATGAATGGATACTGCATACAGTCAATGTTGTGTCATTTGACTATAATACTGAGGCTTGGGTAGGAGAAGCAATTTCCAAAGGTATGAAGAGACATCAAAATACCAAATGTTTTAATTGTGGTAGAATAGATATCTGAGAAGGGATTGTAGACAAGGCATTCCTAGAAATAATGTTTCTTCTGGGAATGACAAAATAGAAGGTCTCAACCTTTTGGATTATGTAGAAGATGTGGCAAAGGCTGATATTGAACCAATGAATGTAGATCAACAAGAGACAAACAAGGCAATCATTATTACCAGGAAATTCCTTAGGGAGCCTTTTACAGGCCCCCAGGTCAAATGTGGTCTAGTCAATCCCAATCACTGTGGAGAACATGCCCCCCCAGGAAAATTAGAAAATCCAGTACTTGTTGTAAAGAACCATACTGCTCTGGATGATAGAATAAACATGGAGGATGAATCAAAACTTCCAATAGAAAATAGGAAACATATATTTTGGCAGACTTCTATAAATGATCAAAGACCAAAGCTGAGAGTATGAATAAATAACATTGTAATTGAAGGATTACTGGGCATGGGTACGGATGTGACTGTTATTACTCCAGAATATTGGTATCTGAATTGGCCTCTTCAGGAGGCAGATGCTCAATTCCTGGGAACTGGAACCCTATCTAGAGTAAAACAAGGCACAAGATGGGTTGAATGCATAGGGCCAGAAGGGTAGAGAGGAGAGCTGAGGCCACATGTGGCTAATATAGCAGTGAATCTATGGGGTTGTAATCTGTTACAACAATGGAATACCCAGGTTAACATTCCTGCAGTTTTAGAAACAGACAATAAAACAACTCATATTTCTGGGAAGGATATTATAAGGTACTATAAAAAACAGTCACTGACCATTCAGGCTGTACAAAAACACAGAACAAGTGGTAAACTCTCAGAGGTACCAGTGGCCCTACATTTAAAATGGTCAACTAAGAAACCTATGTAGGTTAAACAATGGTCTTTAACAATAGAGAATTGCAGGTTTTAGAACAGGGGCACAGGAACAACTAGATGCTCACCATATTGAAGAATCATCCAATCCTTGGAATTCTCCTGTATTTGTTGTTAAAAAGAAATCTGGAAGATGGAGAATGGTGACAAATCTAAGAGCTGTTAATAAGGTTATCCAGCCTATGGGCCCTCTACAGTCTGGTATTCCTTTGCCTTCCCTATTGCCTAAAGGATGGCCTCTTATAGTTATTGATTTAAAAGTTTGTTTCTTCACTATATTGTTACTAGAAAAAGACAAGGAATAATTTGCCTTCACAGTGCCTACTCATAATAATTTTCAGCCAACTAAAAGATACCAATGGAGGGTCCTCCCACAGGGAATGTTAAATAGCCACACCCTCTGCCAATATTTTGTAAGTAATCCATTGGAAATAATACATATGCAATTTTCTGAATCTATAGTTTACCATTACATGGATGATGTTTTGCTATCTGATTCAAATGTAGATCCTTTAGAAAGACTATTTGAAGACATGAAGAAAGTTTTACCTAGTTGGGGATTACAAATTACTCGTGAAAAAATATAGAGAGAAGATTTTGTCAATTATCTAGGTTATAAAATAGTTTTACAGAAAATTAGAACACAAAAAGTGCAAATTAGGAGAGATTGATTGCAGATTTTTAATGACTTCCAAAGATTGCTAGGAGACAATTCCAATCTATGGCCCACTTCTGGGATAAGACCTGACCAAATAATTCATTTAAACAAAACCTTAGATGGTAACCAAGACTTAAATAGTCTCAGGGAATTAGCAGCTGAAGCTGAGAAAGAATTGACTTTGATTAAAAAGAAATTACAGGAGGCACATGTGATTCTTGTGGATCCAAATCTAAAATTAAAACCTTATCTGGAAAAGGTCTCTGAATTAATTATAAAAGTACAATTGAGGAAAAAAAGTTTTGGATACCATCAAAATTAATAAAGATGCATTTTGAAAAGGAGAAATCTCTGAATAAAGAGAAATGACAGCTCATTCACAGAGATGACACTATCACAGGTTGTAAGAAAACCTTATAAGGGTTGGGGCAAGGTTCTGTTCTTGTCTTTCCAAGAAAATACCCATCTTCAAAAAGTCAAGGGACCTTGGACATCTAGTTGCTTAAAGAAGAAGAGATAACTATCTAGAAAGAATCACCAAGCAAAGAGAAATCTGACTCATGATACCAATATCCTCTGTAGGTAAACTTTGAAGTTTCCAGGAAGAAGATAGGGCTCCATAATAATGACTCCACCTGGTTGATATGATGTTATTATGCTGATAGCACTACTTTAAGATCAGTTTTGGGTTACAAACTGCTCAAGATGATTCCAACTTGGCTAGCTGAGATGGTGCACCTTCTTATAATGTTCTGGCCACAGCTTCAAATAAGAACTTCAGAAAAAAACCTACCAACTATTCAAAGACTATCTGTAATTATACCAGATAGCAATCTTGAAATGTAACCATCATTTTAGTTTTTGCAGGATCCCATAGAAATAACATCACCCCCATAACAGCTGGAAGTAATTCTAGAAGAGTCATCTCCCCTCTCCCAACAAAGTTTGTCCTCAGGGGTAGGGACATTATTAGGGCTTGGTTATAACTGGTATAGGGTTGGGAGGTGGAAATGAGGTAGGCTCAAGGGTCTCTCTTGTAAAATAAAGGGAATAGATGGGCTGGGATAATAGGTAGATTAGTGTGAGCTTCCTCACAGTAGTAATAATAGCGAGTAATAGGTTACTTGTGAGCTATTATTTATAAACCATTTACATTGGTATAGATTCTTGTATATTGATACAAATTCAAGTTATATTTGTTATTGAATATGCTCCTATTTCTTTTCATAGTATTTGTGTACCTATGCAAAGTTATTTTGGCATATTGTATGCATGTATGTTTCTACCTCTGCTTAAGATATTTTGTATATTGATGCAACCTTAGGATATATTTTTCATATTACACTATACATTTCTACCTCTGATCAAGATACTTATATATTGTTTACATTTTGAGGTCATTGTCCTCATTTGCTACACATTTGTTTAAAGATTGTTTAATTTTTTTAATATGAAGCCTTAGTCTTTAAGCTATATAGGTATTAAGAACTATAGGTCAGTAGTCACCCATGTTTGTCATACTTGTAGTTAGACTAATCAAGGTTCTTTAGATGCATAGAGATTGTATTCTGGGGGCTGGAGGAATGGCTCAGAGGTTAAGAGCACTTAAATAACAATTTCAGAGGTTCTGAGTTCAATTCCCAGCAATAATATGGTGGTTTACAACCATCTATAATAAGATCTGGTGCCCTCTTCTGGTCTGTAGGCATATGTGCAGACAGCACACTGTATATATAATAAATAAATAAATCTTTAAAAAAAAAGAGAGATTGTATTCTGCATAGATAGGTAATCTTCAAACACTTCAAAGAACTATAGAATATGGCATTTAAATAGCTTAGTATTCTATTAATGTGAAACACGGTGCTCCTGAGAATCTATTCCAGAGAATGATGGGCACTGAAGACACTCCACTTGGAACTGTTTTCTTCTTGGCAAAACTGGCCTTGGGACAAAGAACTGCCTCTGCCTTGACTACTGACAAAATGCACAGTGTCCAGACTGGACAAGCAGTTTGTAAGCAAAAAGACTGCCAAACCTTGTCAAGACAGGTTAAGATGGTTTTTCAAATTTTCCTGTGAAAATGGTCTGTCAAGTACTCTAGGCCTTAGCCAAAGTTGGTTGCCCAAATGTTGCAAATGAGACTTTGAGTGATTGACCAGGTAGTTGGTTGTCTCTGTCATTTCTTGCAACTTTTGGAAGTTGCTTGAATGCATTTCCTGTTTACTCAAGTAATACTATTTTCCATCTCAGGTCTTTGATGAGGTTGAAGACTAGATAATCATAGTTACTTTCCTCTCATGACTTAGCCAAGTCATTTTTAATATAAGAATTAAACTCTTAGGATAACTACTGAAACATTTACCATATGTTTCTTGTTTGATGTTGTTCATGCTGGTTGTAATTCTAATTTTTATGTATGTTTTTGCTTCTTCTTCTCCATGGACAATACTTGATATTTGTTCGTATTGTATATAGTTTTATATTAGGCTTATACTTCTCTTATTTAGACAAAAGGGGGAGGTGCTGTGGGAACTCCTTCAGCCAAAAGCCTTTAAGATACTGACCCACTTTGGGCATGGTCTCATGTACTATATCTGCAGACAAAAAGTGTGCGGCCTTCCTGGCTGCTGGACTCGGTTCTAATTCCCAGCACACACAAAAGACTGCAGATGCTAACCTTTCTATGAGTTTATCCCCAGATAAATAAACCTTTGTTATATTCCATTCTGTGCTATTGTGGAACTCTTTTGTACACCAGCAGTTCATGCATGTGAGCATGTGGTTACATGTGTGAACCAGCACTCACTTGTGGAGACCAGAGCAAGGCATCAGATATCTTCCTCTACATCTCCTCACCTCAAGACAAGGTCTTTCAGGGTCTCTCAGGGTCTCGTAGCTTTCTGTTTCAGCTAGGTTGACATGCCTGTGAGCTCCTGGGATTCACCTGTCTCTGCTCTGCAATGCTATTATTACAGGCATGTTCAGCCATGTCTGGTTTTTCTGTGAGCATTGAAGATTCAAACTCAGGTTCTCTCGCCTTAGGTTTGCCAGGTCAGTCACTGTCACTAAGCCACACCCCCAGCTCTGGACTATTTCTTGACATAAACGATTCTTTAGCTACAGATGAAAATTTAGAAGGGTGGGTCTTTGGTTCTCAGTAGGCTTACAATACAGAAGGGTGAATCTTAGATTCTCAGTAGGCTTACAGTACAGAAGGGTAGATCTTTGGTTCTCAGTGGGCTTACAGTGCTTGTCTATGGTGAAATGTTGGGTAATGAATGAACAATGGTCACCATTTAGGGGTTTCACTTTGGAAGTTTGTAGGGTCCGTCTGTGTGTGGAGGTGGCTGGACAGAGCCTCATGACACATTGAACCTGGGAGGGCTTCTATCTTCCTTAAGCAACACTTCTGCACAGTGAGATAAGGGTATAGCAAGGAAAGAGAGTGACCACAGGGAAGTCTTCACAGGAGAGGGTATATTTTAGTTGGGTCTTAAGAAAAATGCAGCGTTCTCCAAAGAAAGAGGAGGAGGAGGAGGGTCTCACAAACAGTTCTTCAAACCCAGAGCCATGGAAGCAGAACTTCAGCTAAAATCTAGCAAAATCTAGAAATGTGGAGCCAGCATCATAGTGCCCCTGGGGCAGTCTGAGCATCAGACAGCAGCAGCTTGCCATGGAGTGAAGCTGGGAAGCTGCTCATCTGGGCAATAGCATCAGGGAGCATTATTAAGCATGCCCTGTATGTCTGTGCTCTGTACACATATACCTCAGCTTCTTTGATTTTCATGGATTCATCTACCAAACCTGGATACTTCTCTGATGGCCACATGCCCAGAGGAGGCCAGCCCCTCTGGTTTCCCTTTCCTGCAGAAGTTGGGGCCTGTTTCAGTGCTCTCACTTCTTTGGTGTCTCCCATGAGAGAAGTGTGCTGCCCACAGACTTATATGAAGAAGCCAGAATGAGCCACTAGTTTGGAAATCATTGTTCAGCTGGGAATGGGGAGGGGAGGGAAGGAGCTGCATGAGATGACAAGGTGGAAAATTAGAGGTGGCTAAAATTAAGAGATATTACTCACACATCTCAGACCTACGCCCACACCTGCTTTTCTTCCTGGTTTTCTTCCTTTGTTCTCTCCTCTGGTTTTGAGTAGGGCTGGTAAGAAGAAACAGAGAATCTCAGTTCCCAGAGCGGTCTCCCTGATGTCTATAATCTGAGAGGTAGGGCCAGTTCCTTGGTACAGCGGCCACTGTAACTTCAGCCTTCTTCCTTTGGCTTTTTCTTTGGAGGCTCCACTTTAAGACCCCTCTTCCACTTGGTGAAGGCACCAGAGATGAGGGAGTTTGTCGATAGGACTGGTGGGCGGTAATAGAAGCAGGATGGAGGGGAAGAAGGCAGTGTCGGGGCGGCTTTAGAGCACAGGAAGGGAATTGAGGAGGGAGGAGAGGGAGTGAGCCATAAATGTTACGTAAATGGCTGGTTCTGCATTGGCCTTTTGAGGCCTTCTACCTGCCTCTGGGCTTTTGAAAGTGGCGACTTTCCTTCGGGTTCACTGACCACAGGGGAATGGCTGGTACTGGACTCTGGAATTTCTCAAGCAGCTCTGCACAGCACTAGAGGTGCTCAGCGTTTGTGCTGGAGTCAGCTGAATGGGCATGTTAGGGTTGCCATTGCTGAGAAGAAACAACACAATGAAAGCAGCTTGAGGAGGAAAGGGTTTATTTGGTTTATGCGTCTACATCACTGCTTATTATTGAAGGAAGTCATGGTAGGAACTCAAACAGGGCAGGAACCTGGATGCAGGAGCTGATACAGAGGCCATGGAGGAGTGCTGCTTACTGGCTTGCTCAGTATGGTTTCTTAGAGAACCCGGGACCATCAGCCCAGGGATAGCTTCACCCACAATTCTAGGCCCTCCCACATCAATCACTAACTGAGAAAATGCCTACTGGCTTGCCTATAGCCTTATCTTATAGAGGTATTTTCTCAGTTGAGGCTCTTTCCTTTCTGAAGGCTCTAGTTTCTGGTGACACAAAACTAGGCAGCACTGTGCTCATTAGAGGGACCAGGGTGACCATCATACAATGTGAATACGCTCTTGTCCCACGTTGTGGATGAGGGAGAGTCAGGGTACTGGATTCTAGGTTCCAGGAGGTCTATGTTCAGAATGCAGCTTCTGCTGCTCCCCAACTATGCTGCATGCACCTCAGTTCCCATTAGGACTGCTGTTGACATAGTTATACAGAGCACTGGCCAAATCAAAGTTCCTTTTTTTTCTCTTTACTGGGTACTAACCACCATGGTCATTCTGAGCTTTCTACTGTTTTTCAAGCCTCAGTCTGTTGATCTGTAAAATGCCTCCTCTATTTATAAGGCCAGTGTGAGGATGAGGTCACACACGGAGCACATATAAAATCTCTCTATATTTACAAGCTGTATAGAGCTGAGCTGATTGTATGTAAACATACATACATTCCCTGTTTAGTTCTTTGATTGCTTTCATCAGAGTTTTATGGTTTTTCTAATATAGATTTTTTTGTATTTTGTTAGTTTTTGTACATAACTATTTCAATTTTAGGGTGCTAGTGTAAAGGGAAAATTTCTTCTTAGTAATTTTATTTGTTAATGGCTAGTATGTTAAAAAGTGATTATGGGCTGGAGAGATGGCTTAGAGGTTAAGAGCACTGACTGCTCTTTCTCCTGAGTTCAATTCCCAGCAACCACATGGTGTCTCACAGCCATCTGTAATGAGATCTGGTGCCCTCTTCTGGCCAGCAAGCATACAGACAGACAGAACACTGTATACATAATAAAATAAAATGAATCTTTTAAAAAAGTGATTAATTTTTGCTTATTAATCACAAATCCTAAAAACTTGCTATAATTGCTTGTCAGCTCCAAGAGGGATATTTAGGGAGGGATTGCTTTGTTAGTGTTCTCAGGTTTATGATATAGATGATCATACGGTTTATGAATAGAATTTTATTTCTTATCAACCTGATGCCATTTTTTTTCTTGCCTTATTTCCTCAGTTAGGATTTCAAGTGTGATGTTGGGAAGGAGCGATGAGAGGACTATCCTTAACTTTTGCTGATGTTTGCAAAGTGATTTCTAGTTATCACTATTAAGATTGATATGTGCTCTGGGCTTTTATAGATGCTCTTTATCAGGATAAGGAAGCTCTGCTTCTATTCTGATGAAACTTTTTCTTTTTCATCATGAATTAGATTTTGTTAATTTTCTATCTGTTGATCTTCTTTTCCCTCTTCCTCTCCCTCTTCCTCTCCTCCTTCTCCCTCTCTCTCTCCCTCTCCCTTTTCTTCTTGAGATAGGGTCTCACTATATTGCTCTGACTGTCATGGAACTCACTCTGTAGTGAACTCACAGAGATCTACCCACCTCTGCCTCCCAAATGCTGAGATTAGAGGCGTGCGCCATCATGCCCAGCCTGACTTTCTCTTCTTTAGTCTCTTGATATTGTAGACCTTGTTAATTATTATTTATTTCACAATAATTTTATATGCCTACTGTCTTCTAAGGGGGTGTTCCCCAGTCTCATTAAATAGCCTAAGAAAGGCCTGGGATTTACTACATAGTCTAGATTGGCCTTAAGTTCTTGCCAGTCTTCCTGCCCTAGCTTTCTGGGGGTTGGGACTGCAGGTGTGACCCACCACATGTGGGGTTCAACTGTGAGGAAGACAGGGAATGAACAAACTTGAAGACTTTAGGTTGTGACACTACCCTGGAGAGAAAGACTGAGATGGGGGGTGTCCTTTTCTAGGCAGGGTAGTCAGGAAAGGTCTCTGACAGCAGCGATTTGAGGAGTGAAAAGAAGCCAACCCTGCAGCAGTGTGGGGGAAGCACATTCCAGCCTGACCTGGGGCTTGGCTCTCTTATCTGATGTAATCCTCACCGAAGCCACACAGAGACTTTTGTCCTTCTTGTTGATGAGGGAACCAGGGTTCTGGGAAGTGGAAGGAGTGAGACAGACCCCACACCAGACACGGAGTACCTTTCAGGACCATCTCTGAAGAGGGTGAAGGCCAAAGCTCAGCACATGTCTCATAGTGAGAAGAATAAACTGGCAGCCCTCCGATCATTAACAGTTCTCCCTGGGCTGGAGAGATGGCTCAGTGGTTAAGAGCACATACTGTTCTTCCAGAGGAGCCGGGTTCAATTCCCAGCACCCACATGGCGGCTCACAGCTGTCTGTAACTCCAAGATCTGACACCCTCTCTCCCAAACATACATGCAGGCAAAACACCAATGCATGTATATAAACCCAGTTCTCCCAAGTGGATTCTCAGGCAGATTCCCCATCCACATCCTTGCCCTGGTAGCATGGGTGGGGCAGGGATGGGGATGGAGGTAGGGGTGAGGGAGGGAGTGGGCAGGTGTCTCAGTCCAAAGGCCTGCCCAGCTTTTCTGTGTCCACCCAAGTACTCCTGGCTTTTATGTCTCTTTGTAGGGCCACTCAACCATGAGATATTCCAGGAGGTTGGGCTCCATGCCATAGCAGGTCCAATGACTGCTCTCCAGATGATATTGTTTGGAGTTACCCACAAGGACAGGGGTGTCAGAGCCAGGAGGCCAGACTCCAAGTCTCCTCTAAAGCTTTGGTGAAGGATCCCCCTTCTTCCTTCCCTGAAACCCTGCTTCTCAGCTGTCCCACCTCAATCACCTCATGCTGGCGGATGGGGCTGACACTGAGGCTGCCTTCAGACTTGTGTCGTGCCCCACCCCCTCAGATTTCCTCCTATGAGGAAAGCACTTGGTTCTTTTCCCCACAGACATGACTGTTCTGTGGCCATAGATTACTCTCGACACCTAATTACTGTATATCATCATGCCATAAAATGATGATTGGAGGTGTCACTGTCCCAAATTTGTGCTCATGAAATACGCGTTCTTTTGTTTTCCTCCTCTGCATTTGTCTGGGAGAAAAGACAGGCAAATTTATTCCAACTTTTCAGAGGAACTTAAAAGCACAGGAACAGAAGACTTTTACAGGTGGGTGGTTTTAAAAATACTCTGCAGAGCGAGGCGGCCCGAGCCCAGCGGAGTCTGGGTGGCCCAGGGAGGAAAGGGAGCCTTTGGGGAAATCAGCTTCTCTGCCTCACCTGCCTGGCAGAACCTTTCCTTCATCTGGTCACCTGACCCCGTCTTCCCTTCTGTCACCCCTACCCCCATGAGCCTTTTTTTTAGGGAGCAGGGGGATAGTAGGCTTCAAACCTCTTCTCCAGCTGGACTGCCATTTGATCTTGGTAAGTTTTATAACCTCTGCACCTCTGAGGTATTGGTTCCAACACAAAAAATGGGGACTAGTGAACCCTATCTCTACCCCACTCTGCTTCCAGGAGAGTTAAAAATAAAACCACTGTGGAGGTGAGGTCTCCTAACCCAGCAGAAGGATAAGCAGAGGGCCATATTTCTTTTTCCCCTCCATACAGTCTCCTCTCGTTCTTCCTAGGAGGGCATCAAAGTCCTGGTCACTCTTCAGCTGGGGAACATTCCGTTCTGTGGGGTAGCCTGCAGCCAGGAGCCAGTAGGAAAGTCATGCAATTAACCTGGTTGGCATATAGGGCAGAGGCTTGGATTCAGTGAGCATCATACTTGGATCTCCAAGGGCTTTGGGAGTAGTTTTCTACCTCAGAAGAGCTTGTGATGTCACACCAACTAGCAGGTGATGTGGCCTTAGAGCAGAACTTAGGAATTCATGGGGAGAGGCTCACTCTTGCCCCCCCAGCAGGCATCAGTTGCCTGTAGCTCTTGATCTAGGAGTGGGACCCTGTGGAACTTTCCCTCTCCGTGTTAATATGCCATCAGCATTGCCATTGCTCCAGCCTTGTTTGTGCAACCATTTCTAGGGGACACTGCTTCACAGCAGACTTCTTTGTATCTGATTTTTACAGTCTCTCCTCCCCCTCTTCCTCCATGTTCCCTGACCCATAGATGTAGGAGTCTTGGTGTAGATGTATCTGTTGGGGCTGGGTCCCCATGATCTGTTGATCTCTGCATTGTGTCTAGGTGTGGTTTTCTGTGATGGTCCTCCATTTGCTGTTCCAGGGAGGGTAGCCAGGAGGGGCTAGAGGGAGAAAGCGGGGGCTGACATAATTCTGTTTCAATTAAAAACATATTTAAAAAACAACTTTGTGTGTAGGCAAAGCAGAGCGGGGCTGCCACAGTGGGGCCCTCTCCCAGCATACATCACCTCTGCCTGGATAGCACCTCCAGAAAAACCTTTTTCGCCTTCCTCACGTAGGGTGGAGGTGTTCTTCTCCCACCTAGGGCCCTTTATGCACTGGCCTGCTGCAAGGGGGTGGACCCCCAACAAGGATTATGTATGGTTTGGACCACCTGGCACCCCGGATCCTGCTTCTCCAAGCACCATGGACTGGTCCAAAGGCTGTCTGCCTTTCTAGGCTGTTTTGCCAGGGCAGTGGTGGACTAGCCTGCTCACCCCTGAAGCAAGGTGCCTAAGTCAGCATCTGGCACAGCAGTGGGGATCATGCTCAGTGTGTTCCTGGCTCCATTCTAAACACATTCTAATCACCTCAGAGAATCCCCAGCACAACCCCAACAAGTGGGGTCCTGGTAGCTTCCCAGCCAATTTTGGCAAATAGAAGCAGCGACCCAGAAGGCTTGGGCCTTTGTCCCTGTGTGGCTTATTTCCTGTGTGACATTTCTATCCCTCACTGTTATATAACTTCCTACTCCATGGAATTGCTATGCAGTTAATTATACTCATCTAGTGGCTGTGTATTGTGTATCAGCCCCACCTTATGGTGGCAGAAGTTGAGACAGAATTTTAGTAACTTCATGAAACTCACAGGGTCTAAGAAAGATAGCTGGGACTCAAACCCAGATAGCTGGACTCCTGGGGCCTTGCTGTTAATCTCTCTGTTGGCGGAGGCCACTCAGACTTGAAATAATCACACAGAAACTATATTATTTAAATCACTTCTTGGCCAATCACTTAAGTGTATTGCTAGCTAGCTCTTATACCTTTGGTTAACCCATTTCTATTAATCTGTGTATCACCATGTGGCTGTGGCCTACCGGCAAGGTTCTGGTGCATCTATCTACATGACTTCTCCTTGACTTTGCCTACTCTCTCTCTCTATATCTCTTCCAGCCTGGCTTTATTCTGTTAAGTCATTGGCTGGAGGCAGCTTATTTATTAAGCAATGGCAATAAAACATATTTATAGTATATGGAGGGGAATCCCATATCCCACATTCTCTCTCTCTCTTTCTCTCTCTCTCTCTCTCTCTCTTTCTCTCTCTCTCTCTCTCTCGTGCTTTTTTTCCTCCCCAAGACAGGATTTCTCTGTGTAGCCCTGGCTGTCCTGGAACTCACTTTGTAGATCAGGCTGGCCTTGAACTCAAAGATCTGCCTGCCTCTGCCTCCAGAGTGCTAGGATTAAAGGTGCCGGCCTCCACTGTCCCGCCTTGCTGTTAATCTCAACACTGAAGAGTTTGCCAAAACCTGTGTGAAGACCTGGCTTTCTCTAGGAATCTCTGCAGGGGTCTTTCTTTGAAAAAGGCAGTTGAGGCGTGTTAGGCCTCTCTTGCTCCTATCTTGAGATTTTCTCCACGTGAAAACAGCACAGTTCTCTAACCTGATGGCTGGATCCACAGGTGTCTCTCTGGCCGACGGGCGGGTCCCCAGTGTTGTGACTTATTTTGCAATCTGCTGCCACGAGGAACACAGCCCACACTGGGCACGTGAAAGAGCCTTGGAGATCACATGCCCATGGGCTGGACCAATGCTGAGGTTAACCAGGGGTCCATGGCCATGAGGCAAGACCTTCCATCTCTCTTCCCTTGTCCCTGATAATATAAGCCCCGAATCCAAAGGCCATTTCGAGGGGTGCTAGAAATCATGAGATCTAGGGTTCTGGGAGGGTGTGAATACCAGTCTTGGTGTGTCACGCATGCTGTGTGATCTTCTGTTGTTTGTCAACCTCTCTAGCCCCAGCAGCGGTCCACGAAAGGGGTCTGGCTGGCTGATATGTTCTGCAACTGTGAGGAAGGTACCCCCTTTGTCACTGCCTGGGCCCGTATGTGGGCCCAGGTGGCCCCAGCCTCCTGTGAAGCTGTGGGGGTTGGATGGTGCTTGGCAGGGTAGGGTCCCTTCCGCGAGCCTTTAGGACCGGCTGCGAGCGCAGAGCAGCGCCCCGCCCGGCAGGGGGCGCTGCTGCACCGCGCTCGGCTTCCCGCGTGTCCTCCCAAGGACAGTGTGTGCAGGCAGCGGGCGGTGCGGGGCAGTGGCCCACAGAACTCCAGCCGCGCCCACACTCACGCTGCGGGCCGAGGTCGGCGACACGGTGTGAGGAGTCTAGGGGCAGGGCACGGTGTCCGACACCCTGGCTGGCCTTTAGCCACTCTCCAATTATGTGGATCGGTGTGGGAACGGAGTGGGGGCGGGGCTAGCGCTGGTGGTCGCAGCTTCTCGTGTGACCTTGAGAAGTCACTGTCCCTTCTGGCGTTTTATTTCTTTATCGTGCGACGGGGAATTCTTGAAGATGCCTATGAGATAGTACTGCACGTGAAAATGCTTCAGGAAATGCAAAGCCCAAACAGGGAGATTTTCATTGAGTGTCTGCCATCCCCTGCCTCTCCCAATCCGTCCGCCCAGCTCCACACTCCGGTGGCGACCATTTTAGCCACCTTCCACCTGTGTTTTCTGGGTTTTTCCTACATACTTCAAGATAACATGCTTAAACTGCTATTTCCTAATTTACCAACATTAGCCAGTATCTATTGTCTTCTTGTTGGAATAAGTAAAGCATTAGCACTCCAGCCCCAGCCTGCCCAGGGTATCTGGTTCACTATTTTTAGGTAACTCAGTGATCAGCAAGAAACTGTAGCGTTTTGTTTCCCCCAGAGCTCTATCAGAACTGAGCCACAGCAGCTCTGTCAGGGTTTAACGCTCCCCTTTATGGGAGGGCGAGCCCGCTCCGCTCCTGGTGGGCTTCTCCAGGACTTTGTTCTTGTCTTTGCTTTTTGGTCCTCTCCCTGTTTCCCCTTCTCCCCTCACACTCCGTGTTTCCTAAGTGGGGCAGGAGCGGGGAATTCTAGTCTATGGATTTATTTGTGTTCTGCCTGGATGCTTGATGGATAAGTCGGCTCAGCACAGATCCAGGTTGAAAGCACTCTCCTTCAGGACAGGATGCTCTGCCCTGCCATGCTCGCACATCTAGGGCTGAGGCAGACAGGCTGCATGCCTTTGATTCACGTTCCTTTTCGCATGTAACCTCTCTTGGGATCCGAGGCCATCATTTATGTTTGGAATTGGACAGCCCATGTAGTTTGGTGGCTTCTGTCATTCTGTGTCTGGCCCTGAGCGGCCCTTTTCCAGTATGAATATGTGTCTCCTTCAGTTTTGTGAGACCTTATTTTTTCTTTCATAATCTTCCCACCTGCTCTCTGAAGCTCCCGAGTCTGTTCTGGGCCTCTGGGATCGATCTCCCAGCTTCTTTGTCTTTGGTTTCCCTTCACCTCGGCCTTCAGTGTCTACCCCAGATTATCTCTTGGGTTTATGTCCTGGTCACTTCTGGCTATCACATTTCAAATCCCAAAGAACTGTTTATTTGTTCTTCTCTATCCCACACAGCACAGTCTCTTCTGATTTTTCTCTGCCTAGTGCCTGACTTCTCTGTCTCCTCTAGTTTCCCAGTTGTGTGTATTTAGTTTAGTGGAGTCTCCCTGGCTTTGTGCCCTCCCCATGCTGGGGATGTCTCTGATCTGTAGTGGTCCTTGTAAGTGTGTGTGTGTGTGTGTGTGTGTGTGTGTGTGTGCGTGCGTGTGTGCGTGCGTGCGTGTGTCTGTATCCATGGAAGTTGGAGGCATTGCATGCCCTGGAGTTACAGGCAGTTGTGAGCCACCCGATGTGGATGTATAGAACAGAACTAGGGTCCTCTACGAGAGCAGTTTGCTTTCTTAACCATTGAGCCATTTGAGCCATCTCTCCAGCCCTTGTTCTTGGCTTTTGTCCACAGTTAAGGATAAGAATGCAGTAAGGACTGGCCTTGGATGGTGTATGAAATCAGGCAGGTTGATTCCCCTTGGGTAGACCAGGCAGGGGATTGCCTTCTGGTTCAGAGGATGCATAGATTCCAGGAAGAACTCTTTATCCAGATATCCTCCCTCCCCAGATGGAGTCTTGCTCTGTTGCCCAGACTGGCCTCAAATTTGCCTCAGCCCCACCTCTGAGAACATGGGAAATTCATCTTTCTGGGACGGTTCCATTTCTCCAGCAGGGGGAGGATGGGTGTGGTTATCAGGCAGAGTTTGGAGCCTATCTACGTGGGGATGATTTGCAGTTCTGTCCTAGCTTATTATCTTTCTGATCATAACCAAGTCACATGTCCCTGTGCCTCAGCTACCTAACTATGGACTGGACCCATTAAGAAAACCACTCCAGGGGCTGGAGAGATGGCATTTAGGATCACTTGCTGTTCTGACAGGGGACTGGAGTTTGGTTCCCAGCACCTACCTTGAGATGCTCACCGCTGCCTGTTCTAGGGGGTCAGATGCTCCCCCTGTGCTCTGTGGATACTGCACACATTTGGTGCACTTACATGTATACACAAAATTAATACACCCCAAATAAAATAAAATCTTAAAAAAAAGAACACTAGGGGTTAGAAAGATGGGTCAGCATTAAGAACACCGACTGCTCCTCCAGAGGACCCAGGTTCAATTCCCATGACCTACACTGCAGTTTACAACCACCTGCAACTACATTTACAGGAGATCCAATGCCCTCTTCTGGTCTCTGTGGGCACCAGACATGTACATGGTGCACATACATTGATACAGGCAAAACACCTTCACACACACACACACACACACACACACACACACACACACACACACAAGAAACAATACCACTCCAGACATTGCTTCATTTGTGCATATGCTCCTTGATCTATGTCAGAACTACATTCCATAGCCCACTGTAAAATGAAAATATTGAAAGAAAATGCATTTTATTTACCTAGGTAACATAACATCAATTCTTAACAATGTAGTACACAATTTCAGGTGTGGGCATATTTTTAGATTTTATTTTGTATTTTAAAGATTCTGTGTGTGTGTGTGTGTGTGCAAGTGCCCACGGAGGCTAGAAGAGGGCATCCAATCAGATCCTCTGGAGCTGGAGTTACAAGCAGCCCAAGGTAGGTGCTGGGAACCAAACTCTGGTCTTCCGCAAGAGCAATAACATATATTCTTCGCTGCTAAGTCATATCTCCTCAGCCCGGTAAAGTGTGGTTTTATCACACACTTTGTACCATCCTAAAGTTCTTAGTGTTGCTTACAATAGGTCTGTTACATTGTTTCCTGCCATTGTTCCCAAAGGAGAAAGAGGGTGGAAGGGGACTGTGTAGAGACAGCCAACCATGCTGTCCTCAGCCCCGCCTGGAGTCAGGGTCTCATGCCAGGTCTTTCTTTTTTTTTTGGTGTCTATTCTGTAGGTAGAAATCAATAAGGGGTTGGTTGGTTAATCCAAAAATGGTTTTGAATGAAAAATGGAATTGTGGTGGCTTGAACGAGAAATGTCTCCCTTAGACCTGGGTATTTGAACACTTGGCTCCCGGTTGCCAGCATTGTTTGGGGAAGCTCAAGGAGTGTGGCCTTGCTGGAAGAAGTCTGCTACCCAGCCTGGCTTTGAGAGTTTAAAGCCTCAACACTCCCACTTCGCTCTGCTTCCTGCTTGCGGTTGGAAGGTGTGAGTTCTTTGCTGCCTGCTGCCCTGCTTACTGCTGGCTGCCATGATTCCCCACCTTCATAGGCTCTTATTTCTCTGGAACCTCAAGTCAAAATAAACTCTCCTTCCCAAAAGTTGCTGTTGGTTGGTCATGGCGTCTTATGACTACAGCAGAAAAGCAGCCAACACAGAACCACACATCTCAAACATCTTACTTTGCCCTAAAACCTGCAGATGACATTTCCCTCTTCATAAGTATGGGCCTGTCAACCAGAATTCTGTGACGTCTTCCTTGCACTCCCAATGCGTATAATACCAGCTGCCTCTTCTGGGGGCAGCTTCTTTACAGCACAGTTTGTATTGAAAGGGACTTACAGATCAAGCTGAACGCAGATTTCTTTAGATCAGTGGTTCTCAACAGGTGGGTCGTGACCCTGTTGAGGGTTTAACGACCCTTTCACAAGTGTCACATCTTAGACACCCTGCATATCAGATATTTATATTACCATTCATAACAGTAACAAAGTTGCAGCTATGAAGTAGCAACAAAAAACATTTTATGGTTGGTTGGTCACCATACGTAAAGAACTGTATTAAAGGGTTGCAGCATTAGGAAGGCTGAGAACCACCACCCTAGGTTTATATGGTTTCCTCCCAATCTGTTACAATCACAGTGTATAATCCATATGAATGAACTTACTTTTCATCAAAATAGGCCCTTTTCACAATAGTGTTTTATTGGTTTATTTATATTAAATTGGATCACATAATTACAAAAGCAAGTACAATGGTCTCAGGGGTTTGGGAATGGCATTTACTTCTGGGAAGGCAGGCAGATTAGCTGGAGAAGGCATATGTGGGCGCTCTTAGGTATGGCCTGCTTGTTGAGGCTGTGGGTATGGTTACCCTGAGATGCTCACTCGATGGTGGCAGGATGTGCAAGCTGGCATGTTTTACTTCTCTATAAAGTTGGAGCCAAGACCTCTTCTTCCCCCTCTAATCTTATTGAAAGTTGCTAAACTCTCTTTTCTGTTTGTGGCTTTTCTTTTTCCCACCCCCTTGTGCTCACGGGTTGATATCTTTTCCTACCCCCTTGTCCTCATGGGTTGATATCTTTTTGCCTTGTTGCCACTCCAAGGGGAAAGGGGAGAAGATGAGACCAGTGTGAAAGTTCAAGCTGTCATTTTTATCCAGACAATGTTCTCTCATTTAAGACTCTCAATATCCAGTAAGTGGTGGAGCCCATTATCTTGGTGAAGGTCAGATGTCTGTGACAGAGGTCCCTAAGAGGCTGGAGTGGATACAGTCCTTTGTCCAGCGCTTCTCTCCAGGGTAAACACACTCGCTTCGCACTCTTTGAGTAATGCTTGTGACGTGGCTTAACAGGGTGAAAGTGACATTTGCTTGCCTGATGCTGAGCGGTGTGTGTGTGTGTGTGTGTGTGTGTGTGTGTGTGTGTGTGTGTGTGTGTGGTTGCTGGCTCCACCCTTCAGATGAGGAGTTAAAGGGTCAGAGATGAGAAGCTACGGTGGTCACTTGGCTGGGAAATGCAGGGGTGGGCTCAGCTGTGGGGTCCCTTGACTCCATTTCCTGCTTTCTCAGGTAACTTTAACACATTGGAATTCTGTCTGGTGGGGTCCTTCAGCACTCCAACCTCAGTTTCTCCCTGCCAGGGGAGATGAGGTTATTTAACCTGAGAAGCATCCCTGACTCCCCAGTCCAAGGTATCCTTTCTTCATTGAACGAATCACCTCAGGGGTGGGGAAGCTGCTTGCTATAGATACGGAACTGGCATAGGGACCAGAACCACAGGGGAGAGCAAATACAGAAGTGTCATGGATATTCACGGCCATGATGGGATTGTTGATTTCATTCTGATGCTTCTCCTAAATGACTCAGAGATGCTTCTTCCCAGATGCATGGATTTCTGCTTAGATTTTAAACAAGGGAGCACACATCAGCGCCAACACATGCAAAATACAGCTCAGCCGGCTCCTCCTGGCCTACCTTTCTTGTTCTTTCGATGACATTCCCACCTCACATCTGAGCAACTGCAATTCCTTCCCATTTCTTTATTAATTTTCTTTTTGCTATTATTCAGAAATATATTTTGTCTTTTTTGGGAGTACTGGAGGATGAGCCCAGAACCTTGTATATGCTAAGTAAGCCCTCTAACACACACACACACACACACACACACACACACACACTACACATATACTCACATACACACACTTATATTTATACATGTCCCTACCTCATTCTTTTTACTTTTTATTTTTGAGACAGGACTTACTGGGTTGCCCAGGATATCCTTGACTTGACTCTGAAATCTAGGCAGATTTTGAATTTGTGGTCCTTTTGTTTCCAGAGAAAGTGAGATTACCAACCTGTACCACAAGGCCTGATTTTTGTATTTGCTGTGTGTGTTTCCATGAGCTATATCCTGAGTCTGTTTTTGCTCTTTACAGAAAGTTTTATTATGGACAATGAAAACTCTCATGAAAGTAGAGAGAATTGTGTACTGAACATGCATGGACTTAATACCCAGCACCAGCAGTTATCAGCCTGGCCGATTTTCTCTCATCAATTCCTGCCTACTTTTCTTGCCCCACTCTGTTCCAAGATTGTACCGAAGGAAACCTCAGGCACATATCTTCACATCTGTAAGTATAATACTGTATTGAAATGTATAACACCATTACCCTATCAAAACTCTCTAATATCATAAAACATGTGAGTGTTTAGATCTCCCAGACTAACTGAAATTAGTTTTCCTTTTACAATTTGACCCTGCATCTAAATAAATTCCATAGGTTGCAATTGACTGATAATCTTTATTAAATATGTTAACTTTAAAAATGTCCTTGTGTGTGCGTGTGTGGTGGGGGAGGGAGACAATGCACATACATGCTGCAGTGCAAATGTGGAGGCCAGAGGACAATCCAACTTTGGGAGCTGGTTCTATAGCCTTCCATCTTTACAAGGGTTCCAGGGATTGAACGCAGGTTGTTGGGTGAGCTCTTTCCGGTGCACGGGCTGTTTTGCTGCCAGCCAGATAATCTCCTTTAATCTGTTCATCTTTTTCTTTTTCTTTTTTCTAATTTTCTCTAACCACGTTTGCCGAAGGACCCAGGTTGTTTATACCACTTCTCATAGCTGGATTTTACTGAGTCCTGTGGCATTGTGCCAACATACCCGGCTGTCTCCTCCAAGTTCTGTGCATCAGTAGTTAAACCAAGAGGCTTCATCAGATTTAGATTTGAGATTTTGGGCAAAATATTTCAGAGGCAGTGGCCGGTGGCATGGAGTCTCTTCAGGAAGCACACTGCTTGCCAGTGCTGTTGTTTTCAGTCACAGATAGCTAGTGACTAGATTCTTTATTTGTTCAACATTTGCACAGTAATGGTATTCCTATTCTACCGTGTTTTCTTTGCTTGCTGGCCGGTGGACTTTCCTGAAGTGTAGCATCCTCTCCTAGATGATCTGGCATCCCCAAGGTGTGGCTACCTCCTTCAGGAAAGACAACAGGCATGTGGGAATCTTTCCATTGACTTTCTTTTTTTTAAAAAATTTATTTATTTCATATGCATTGGTGTTTTGCCTTCATATATGTCTGTGTGAGGGTGTTGGATCCCATGGAACTGGAGTCACAGACAGTTGTGAGCTGCCATGTGGGTGATGGGAATCGAACCCTGGTCCTCTGGAAGAACAGTCAGAGCTCTTAACCACTGAACCATCTCTCCAGCCCGTCTTTCAATGTTTAAAATAATGACCGTTTCCCTAACGTTAGCCAAAGAGATGTGTTTTTAATCTCACTGGCTGAAATAAAAACAATGTGTTTCAATCCACTTCAGCTTTATCTTTACCGATGCTCACACTTTTCTGGCTTGGGCTAGTGGGAGTCTCTTCACCTCGGTTCGTAGTCCTTTCAGTTATGACTTGAATAGTTCCTGCTAGTTCCCCTGCTTTGTAGGACAGCAAGATGCTTGATTTTGTACATCTCCTGCATATGTAATCAGTCTCTCCCAGAAGCCATCTTTAGTGCAAACTGGTACTTAAAGGCTCCGACCTGGCTTGGAGCTAGGGGACAAAACTTTTTTTTTTTTAAGTGTGCACATACGATGTGTAATTAGAACAGCCAGCTATTGTCTGGCTGCATCATCGACCGCAGTTCTGTGTCCGTCCCCTCCTTTAAAATACACAGTTCTGTGTCCATCCCCTCCTTCAAAGTAGCCCTCAGCCTTTGCAAGGGCGGATTGTGAATTTGCCATTATCCTAATCAAAGCCTTACAATATTTACATGGATTCCTTTTAAAATAAAAATTTTAATTTGTTTTGAGTTTGTAATTACACCATTTCTCCCTTTCCCTTCTCCCTCCAACCCTTCCATGCACACCCTTTGTTCTCTTTCAAATTCATGGCCTCCATTAAACTGTTTTCACATACGTGTAACTCCTAAATACATAAATACAACCTGCTTAGTTTGTGGAATGTTATTTGTGTGTGTGTTTTCAGGGCTGATCATTTGGATTTTGACAACCAGTTGGTGTGCTCTTCCCTGGGGAAGACTATTTCTTCCACTCTCAGTGTTCCTTAACCACTTGTAATTTTTCTTTTTTTTTGTGTAGGATTGAGGTGTCATGAATCTTCCCCAAACCATGTTCTTGTCTATTGGTATCATCCTTTACATAGATTGTTAAATATATATTTATTTTTAAAGATCTCTTACTTTATTTTACTTTATGTGTATGGGTGTTTTGCCTGCATGTATGTCTATGTACCACATGTGTGCAGTGCTCATGGAGGCTAGAAGAGGATATTGGATCCCTTGGAACTGGAGTTATAGACACTTGTATAAAAAAAATCCATGTAATGTGGAAAGACTTTCATTAGGATAATGGTCAAGTGGGTGCTGGGAACCAAGCCTGGGTCATCTGTAAGAGGAGCCAGTGCGCTTAACGGCTGAACCACCTCCCCAGGCCCTAGTTATTTCATTTTTATTGTATGTATTCATTGCACATGGTTCTATGTTACATAAGGACATTTTCATACAAGCATATATGTTTAGTGTATTCCCCACCACACCCCTCCTCTTAGCTTGTTTCCCTAGGCATTTTTACTACTTTCATATCTCTCTCCCTCCCTTCCTCCCTCTTTCTCTCTCCATTTCTCTCTCACACACACAGACACACACTCACACACACACTATACTTGATTTCATGCATCTATATAAAATCTAGGCACCACAAATGAGAGAAAACAGGATATTTGTTTTTCTAAGACTGGCTAATTTCACTTAATATCATGTATAGCTACATCCATTTTCCTGCAAAAGAATGTCTTCATTCTTCTTTACAGATGAAAAGTCTCACTGTGTACATACACTCCATTTTAAATGCATTTATCTGTTGTTGGACATCTGGATTGGTTCCATAACTTAGCTATTGTTAATACGGCTTCAGTAAACACTACTGTGAAAGTTGCTCTACAGAGGCTCAGAGGTTTTGGAATAAATACCCAGGCTGGTGCAGCTGGGTCATATGGCGGTTCTATTTTTGGTGTTTTGAGTAACTGATTTCCATAGCAGCTAGACTTCCCAGCATATGTGAGGGTCCCTTTTGTCCACGTCCTCACCACCGTTTATTGTCTTCCTAATGACTGTCATTCTGACCAGGGTGAGATGGAATCTCAATGCAGTCAGTCAGTTTGTTTCTGAACTCTAGGACCATGATCAAGCGCATGGTGTCTTCTATGTCCCGATTAGCTTTGACTCGGGGTTTGTTTCTAAGATTTATTAGTTTTTTCAGCTGTCATTAGTTTATTTTCATTGCTCTGTAATATTACCACATGTGATTATATCATCATTTATTATCTTCTCCATTCTTCTGCTTATAGACATTGGAGGTGTCTCCAGTTTTTGTGGTTATGAATATCTTGCTAAGATAGCTCTTATAGGCCTCTTGTTCATATTCCCAGTGCACATATACAGGGATTTGTATGAATCTGTGGTTATCAAACATTTCAGTATTAGGATCCCAAAGATCTTTTGTTTTTGAGTATTTTATCTACAGATAGTTCTGCTATTAGTAATTGAAGCTGAAGAAAATATAAACATCTTTACATAATTTATTAAATTACACAACATTTAACTTGCTACAAGTTAACAGAAACCACATATTTTGAAAGAAAAACTCTGTGTGTTCTAAGAAAGAAAACTCAGGGAGAAGGGCAGTATGTTTATATCCACGCATCTCCCTTCGTGTCTGACTTAATAAAAGAAAGATGAATCCCACTTCCATGTTCAGTCTGTCGCAAAATCATATGTCATGTCTGAGACACACCACTGCACACATGTGGGACAAGAGTGAAAAAGCAAAACAATAGCGCCTTCAAATACTTCGTGAACACGGTCTTGACCTTAGGTTCCTGGACCACAGCTTGAGAATTGCTGCACTGGAGAACGCTGGTCTAGGTGTGAGGCTGCATGGTGTTTCCCAAAGTGATGGAGAGAATTGCCACTACCAGAGTTTGAGGATTCCCATTGGTCTGTGTGCACCCAATACTTGCTATCACTGTTTTCCTGTGTGGTGCATGTAGAATGGATTAGTCCCTTCTCGCACTGCCAGGTTAATCGGTCTATGAGGGTATATTGACCCTGTTATGCTGATTCCTTCTAGACAACTTTCAGTTAGCTATGTCCTGACTCATGCTGTACATTCCAGGCAAATGCTTGATGTTCCCAAACAGACCCTGAGATGGTCCTCTCCAAGGTTTGGTGTATGATAGCCTCCCACTTTGGTGCCTTTCTATGTCACGTCTATCTGTTAGAACCCAATTGCCTCCACTAACTTTACTCAAACGTTTACTTTTCCAAGAAGTCTGCCCATTCTTGACTCTATCACCCCACCCCCAACTACGTAAGGTTTGTCCCTCTTGTGTCTCTTCCTCTGATGGCCTTGGGTTCCAGTGATGTGTGAATGTATTTGCTTTTCTCACTGTCTAGAAGCTCCTGGGAGCAGGGCTTCCATTTTCACATTCCCTATAACCCATCACCAGGCCCTGGCACATACTAGATGCTAAACAGCTGATGGTTGTCAGTGTCTGATAATTTATATATGAAGCTCAACCAGATTCAGATCAAAGGGATTTCTACAGGATTTCCTTGAGATTCAGGACTTTATATGAAGAGAGAGCAATACAAGGTATTCTCTGATAGGCTCAGTCACACGAGGGACAAAGCTGTGGGAGCCGAGATGATGGAAGAGCTAACTTGGGCAGGCAGGCATGTGGGTAGGGTTTTCTGGAGGCAGTGGGACTTAACAGTGGGCTTGGGGCTCTGGGTGAATTCAGGAGAGGTGCAGCTGAGCCTGGTCCATGGAGATGAGGCGTCTGCCTCTGAACTCCATCCTGGGAACCTGAGCTGGACCTCCAGACTCAGAAATGAAGTGGATCCCTGAAGCCAGTTCTCACTGTCCACCCTGACCGGCAGGGGCTGGCCTGGCTGGAAACTGTAGAAGATAACACAAGAGGGCTCAGGACTGCAGAAACTGCTGTTTCCATGGCAGATGTGGAGGATCTCGCTCATCTGAGCCCCTGGTGATGTGTGGGGATTTCTTCAGCTGTTCTTTAAAAGAGAGATGTTCCAAGGCTTGGAGCCTTCTTAAGATGTCAAAGATGATCCAGGCTGGGCCTTGGGTTGTGAACTTGGTCCCCGGAGATGGCTTTCTTCCACAGGGGAGCCGTGCTCCTCATAGTGCGCTCTCGGCCTTCTCTAGTTACTCACGTGCAGAGGGACTGCATTGTTAAGATTTCGAGCTTTTCTTTGGACATGGACTGGACTAAAGGAGCCCTCTTCATGGTCTAGCTCATTTTTCATGACTGGGTTTAGGGTCACTCTTTTGCCGAAAGCCAGTGTCGCAGGCTGAGGTTGTATAGCTTAGTAGAGCAAGTGGAGCGCTTGCTCCTCTCGGACAAGACCTTAGAGTCTATCCACATCACTGCAAACCCCAAACCCTCCCAAGTCCCCAGAGCAGAAAAAAACAGATAAGAAACCAAAAACCCAAACCAATATGGTTTTTCTCCACTCTGTCCAGGGACCGTCACTATGCTCTCTGAGCCTCAGTTTCCTCCTGTGTAAATGAATACCTGTTAACTTCTTTCTCAGGATTTCCATAAGAAGAAAGAGTCAGACAAAAGCTCTCAACTGTTGGGCATGCATCTGTCAGGTGCTATGCCAGCCTTGGGATAGTATCTCACTTAATCCTTTGGGAAACTCTTTGAACTAGATTTTATTCCCATTTTATAGAAGAAGAAATCAAGGCTTAGAGATGCTGTATGACTTCTCAATACTGGTAACTAGGGAGCAGGGGAACTGGAGTTTGAACCCAGGTCTCCTTGGGCTGCTGAAGGTCTGTGGTGGGCACAGCAGCAGCGTGGGATGGAGGGTGGTGTGATGTCATAGGACTGTGCACTCCAGGCCAGGCTGGTTTACAGCGAGCTGAACCGTTTGCAGGAGACAGGTCAGGGTGGTCAGTCCACTCTGGTGGTGAGGGGATATTTGCCAAGAGATGGAACAGAGAAGAGAAATACAGGGTAGATTTGAGGAGGGGTGACTTGTGGTATATTGAGGCGCCATCTAGTTGACAGCCAATGGAAGCTTGCTCTCTGCCAGGCTTCCCGCTGGCCTCTGAGGTCCCAGCAATAAATCAGATCTGGAGCTCAATTGGGGGAAACATCCTGGAAGACCCGGCAAGTGCTCTTTAGGATCTGGAGGCTGAATTCCTATGATATCTTGTCTTGTAAACAGTGGCGTTGTAGAGACGGAGGCTTTGACGGGAGAAGAGGTTAGAGGCTAGAGAAGTTCAGACTTGCTGTTACAGAGTGATCACAGTTATCTTTCCTTTAGGAATGCTGTTACAAAGGGGCTTTTACGGCTGTAAATACGTGGCTGTAAAACCTAAGCATCCCGGAGTGAATCTAACTTTCCACGTCCCCTTGAGTTTACTCAAGAGGAACAGCCTTGCCTTGTCTCCCCTGCACTGCCCTGGACTTGCCCTTCTGTCACCTTTGAATCTCCTTGATTATACACCGGGAGAATAAGAAAGCACCGGTCCTTCCAAGAAGGATCCTGCAGATATCAGGACATCCGCCCCAGGCTCATTTCCTCTGTCATGCTGTAACTCGCTGTGCTCTGCTTGGTATAACTTGCGCTCTTTAATTAAAGGCTCACATTATATTTAATCTGCACTTTAAAATCCCACTGCAGGAGAATGTCTTGCAGGGTGTGAGAATGATAATGGGGGGTATGTGGAGGGAGCATGTTACAGAGAAGAGTGGGACCACTGGGCCAGTCTCCCGGAGCTAGCTCCACGGCTTTGGGTAAGTTGCTTAATGCTTGTGCTCCATCTCTAGAATGGGGAGAAGAGAAGTGACCACTTCAGGTTGCCAGGTCAGAAGAGAGAATGGTTATGAAATCCTAGGACAGAGTTTGGTGCCTCATCAGTACTCACTAAATGTCAGTTATCATGGAGCGGAGGGGGGGCACTTCGTGTGGAGTGTGGGGAGCACCATGCTTTCCATGAGGAGGGAGGCTGGATCTAGAACTGTAGGATGAGTGGTGCTGGTCTGGAGGATGCAACAGAAGGAACACAGCAAAGCTCCTTCGAGTTCTCTAAAGGAGTCTGGTTAACCAAGGTCTCGAATTCTTCCTAACCCCAGCTGCTGTACCAGTTAAAACTCTGAAAGTTCAAGGTCTTACCATAATGAACGTTAATTTCCTGTTCACGTAAAGTTCAACAAATGGCAACTGGGAGGAAGGGTGCCCTGCACCTCACTGTTAGTAACCTGGGGTAGCAGAAACTCTACAAGCATCTGTGTGGTTCTCAAAGTCGTCTGAGCAGTGACATTGAGCTGGCAGAGGAGTAACGAGAACCTGCAGACACTCATGAAGCTTTTATGGGCTGGGTAGAAATGACACACATGGGCACCTGCAAGGACATCCAGTGAACAGTCTAGATGCGCTCTCAGAAGGGAAATACAAGGGGGACTTGGTGACTGATAGCCGTCTACACCCAAGTTCCGAATCTAAGAGGTGTCCCCATGCAGAGTGGCAAGCTCTGAGCCAATAAGCTTGACCTTGATTCTGAGGATAGTGAGATCCCCTGCAGAGTGTCCATTAGAGAAATGATAAAGCCAGAAAGTTCTTGACCTTAATTGATTTGTGTCATAGTTAGCTTCAGCTGTCAACTTGCAAAAAAAAAAAAAAAAACTACAGCCACCTGGGGAGAGGGAAAATCAGCTGAAGAATTGCCTCGATCAGAACGCTCCATGGCCAAGTCTGTGGCGTGTTTTCTTAGTTGCTATTTATGTATAAGGCCAAGCCCACTGTGGACAGGTCGGCTCCTGAGCACATGGTCCTGGATTCTAAAAGGAAGCAGGCAGAGCAAATCAGAGGAAGGAAGACAGTAAGTGGAGGTCTTTTCTGCTTTAAGCTCCTGCCTTGGCTTCCCCTGGCCTGTAACCTGAAGGATGGGACAAACCCTTTCTTCTCCAAGTTGGTTTTTGTCATGGTGTTTCTCACAGCAACAGAAAAAGCAAACTGGAACATCTTGCCTTAGCTTCAAGGTGTAGGGGACATTGGATGACCAGTCTGGTCTCTCAGAATTAGTAAAGCTGGGTGCATCTTAATTTTATTGACTTATTGCTTTAAGATTATCTTACAGAGTAATGGGTTTCTCTCCAGCATTTTCATGTGAACTTTGTTTTGGTTTTTCTTCTCCCTTCTCTCCCTGCTGTATCCATTCACCCCCTGCCCAGTATCGATTCCACTGTAGTAGCCCATGACCTTAACTACTTGACTACTTGTCCACAATAAAATATTTTCTCCCTTCTTGTCTAACATCTCCTATGCTTTCTATAATTTTCTACACAGTCTTGAGCTTTCAAGCCTTCTACCCCCTTCTCCCCGACTCCATTCTCCATTTTGCACTTACTCCCACCTAGATGTACATATTTAACAATTAGAAGCAAGGATCCACATATGAGAGAGAATCCATGGAATTTGTCTTTATGAGTCCGTGTTACTTTGATGAATATATTATTTTTCAGTTCCTTCCATTTCCTTGAAAAACTCATAATTCAATTTTTCCTTATGGCTGAATAAATAAATTGTAACTCTGTTAGGAATCAGAAGAAGCCCTTATCTGGAAGGTAGAATGTTACAATCAACTTATACTACTGGATGACTTCCAGATAATGCTCTCTGGGCCTCAGGGTCAAGGATTAAGTCATGGGATCCTCTTGATTTTACTCAGCAAAACAAACTGGAATCAGTTTTAGTTTTTATTTAAAAGTACAGGTTATGGGATTCTGTCTACCCAATTAGAACCTAGGGCCAGAACCTGGGAATGAACACTTTGAAAAGCTTCAGAAGTTTCTCAAAAAATATTTATTTTTAAATAGTGTGTGTGTGTGTGTGTGTGTGTGTGTGTGTGTGTGTGTGTGTGTACCCTTGGAGGACAGAGTGGTCGGACACCCCTGGAGATGAAATAACAGGCGATTGTGAGCTGCCTGACATGGGTGCTGGGAACTGAATTTGTAACCTCTGCACAAACAGCATGTGTTCTTAATCATGGAGCCATCTCTCCAGGGAGCTTCGGAAGTTTGTCTGCTGTTGCTAGTCCAGGAGACAGCCCATGAGAGACTCACCGCTTCCTTCTTTCCTTCTCCAAAAGGGAGAGAAGCTGGACAAGGTGGCCCTAGTGACAGCTCTTGGAGGAGTAGGAGCTGGGAAGGCTCAGTTACAAGACCCTTGTGACTTGGAGCAAACTGCTTCTCCCTGCTGAACTGTTCCCTTATTTAAAAATCAGGATTGATGCAACTCCTGCCCCTCGGGTCTAGAACCTCCTTCTATGGAAGAGAGTGGAGACTCCAGAAGGGTGGAGCTTCAGGAGTTTTCCCTAAATCTCTCAAAGGGTTGAGGTATTGTTCCTGTGGAAACTTGTTGAAAGGCCACCCTCTCCTTGATATCTTCATGCTCCCCAGGAGAACCCAATTCTCTGTCTCCTGGGTTATGGCCCAAGCCTCTTTCTGGGACTTGCCAGTCGTTCCTAGATATTCTTCCAGGAGGAGGCGTGGCCCTTCCCATTGCCTTCTGAAGGCCCCTGTGGTTGTCCGATGCTCTGACATGGCTATTTGTACCTGGAGATTCTGCTGTGGGCTAGTGGGACTGTCTTCTGGGCTTGCTTTCTCCCAGTGCCTTCTTTCAGACTTCCCAAAGAGCCAGTGATGAGTGATGGACAGGTCTGGATGTCCACGCTAGAGCTTCATCACGTGTGTGCAGAGTGAGCAGAGAGGAGGCACTCGGAGTCCTTGCTGGTGACCTGAAGCAACTGTTTCTCCCTTCAAGGGGTTTGCATTTACTTGTCAAACAGGGACACTAAGACCTGTGGGACTATGGATGCTGAGAACAACACTTATTCACATACCGGAGAAGAGTAGTTTAGTGAATGGCAGCTAATGTTATTGCTTGAGTACACGCCTCCCTTGGAAATCGAATGCTCTTTGAGGCCAAGGACTATGCTTTTTCTGTTATGTAATAATAGTTCCAGCTTTCTGAGTACCCCTAGGGTAGAACTTCCATGGGGTTAACAAAGACCCTTACTTCAGGGTTGTGGGTGGATTAGATGAGGACAGTCATCTCCTTTTACAACGCAGGGAATGTAGACTCAGCTAGGTTCACTCTGTCTGAATCTTTGTGTTCCTGTCTCTGCATAGGCCTTCATGGGGAGCAGACACTTGTCTACTTTGGATTGCAGTGACCAGCACACTGGCATCTTGACCCTGCTCTCGGGCTTATGGGAGGGACCAAGCACCCTTACCCAATCTCTTCTCTTTTCTCAGAGGAAAAGGAAGGTATCAGTTTACTGCTGGGGTGGCATCAAGACCTTCAAAGGTCTGGAAGCCAAGTGCATGGTGGAAGGGATCTGTCAGAGGCCCTACCTTTGGTGGAGGGCTTTCCTAGAAGCCTAGGAAGAATCTAGGAAAGCGGTTGCCAAAAGTGGTATGGATGTGTGAGGAGTGGGGTTGGAAATGGTCATTGTGTGTGGAAACCTTCCCCTGCTGCTCTGGCCCCTTTTCTGTTGCTGGGCTCAGTTGGCCTAGGGACTCAGTGTTCCTTAGCAGCTTCTGGTTACATCTCTTGTTTCATTGTCCCCATGGGATTGTGGAGGACCACAGGGCAGGAGCTGCCTAAGGCAGGTAACCTGTGAGCTAGAGAGAGCCAGTGTAGCAGAGTCCCTGATGTGGGCTGGATAAACTGTAACACTTCACTCACTAGCAACTTACTTTGGGCAAATTAGTTTAACTCCTGGAGACTCAATTTGTTAACCTTTAATGAATATTTGAGAATTTCTACCTCATAGTGTTGACAAGATGATCAAATGAGGAAAAGAATGTATCTTGTCTAGCATGACAAGAGTTGATGTTCAAACTCTGTCCTTTGATCCATTTTTCTTTGTCCTTTTTCTGACTGTCACCCTTTCTTCCTTCACTGACTCTTCAAAAATTTTAAGCATTTATACACATAAGTGTATATGTGCCTGTTTGTCAGTGTGTGCACTATGTGCTTGCTGGGTCCCGAGAGGCCAGAAGAGGGCATCAGATCCCCAGGAACTAGAGTTACAGGCATCTTGTGATGTCTGATGTGGGGGCTGGGAATCAAGCCTGGGTCCTCTGCAAGAGCAGAAGATGCCCTTAACTGCTGAGCCGTCTTTCGCTTATGAGCTAGCTGGGGTCCCTTCTCTTTCAGCAACAGGTGATTGAAGGGAGGGCCTGGGGGCAATTAGAACCTAGAAACTCACACCAAAAGAATTCTTTTCTAAAGGCAACAGGGAACTGATGTAGAGTTGTGACCCACAGTGCTTTCTGGTTTCATCTATGGGGTAGAAGAACTTTGGGAAGAGAACAGATTGCAGAATTGGGAGACAGATTCAAGTCCCAATTCTGTCACTCTGTGGCTGCACGACTCTGGGCTGACTCCTTCTGCTAGCGAAGCTCAGTTTCCTTATCTGACAGTGAGGGCCCAGGCCTCGGGAAATTCTGACACTGTGAATTTCTAATTTTATTCTAATTCTCTGTTTCAGGGAACAGTAGCTAGGCCCTGGACGCAATGTGATGAATGAATATTCTCAACGAGAAGTGGGAATAATTCATGGCTGGGAGCTGTGCCTCAGGTCAGAATGATAAGCTACACAGCCAGGCTACATCTTCTAGCAGATTAAGTTAAAAGCTGTGGCCCAAGGCATTGAAACAGGAAGAAAAAGGAGAAGATGACAAGATGTCTTTTTATGAAAACCTTTCCCAGCCAAATAACAGCAGAGAACTTCCAGGAATTTCTCCTTGCCCTCTGCCGAAGGTGGAGAGTTCACTGTTCAAGGAGACAAAGTCAGGGGACATAAGTCTAGTCCGAGTCCATGCCTCTGTCCCCCACTGAGGCAGATCCTCTTTATCCAGATGGTCACTGCAGTGATTAGGAGGGCATCACCCCCACAGTACCTGATCCCCAAACAGGAGGATCTGCATTCTGGGCCTGGGCCTGTGGGGGTACAGGTGGTTGGGGGGTCAAAGAGATCATCCAGGGGTTGCCAACTTCACAATGGGGGGAGGGACAATTTCCCCATTTTAGGCCAGAGGTGTAGGAAAGACGATGACCTGACGGTTTTGTTTCTTCATTTATTTATTGGGTCACCATTATTGGACAGTAGTTACATCTCTAGCATTTCATTGGTGCTAACTGGAGACCAGTGCCCTACCTGCATGTGTCTCCACACGGTCTGCTCTGCTCTGCCCCAGGCTAGCCCCACACAGCAGCTGTCCCTGCCGAGAGTAAGCAGCATCCCTTACTCCCCCTGAACTCATCCAAGCAAGCACACTGTGCTCCTTCTTCCTCCTGGTATTCACTGCGCTGCCTCTTCTCCTGTACCTGTCCAAGCTGAGGGTCCTTGTCACCTGTCTCCTTGCCTTTCCAGTCTAGGTCCCATGCAGAACGTAACACTTGTTACTTCTCTCGCTTACAACATCGATGGCTGCCCTCGGCCCTACTTAGAAAGGACACAACCTCTTTGTGTGATTTATAGGGGCTCCTAGCCTATGACTTGACTCCAGCCTTTGGTCTCAACATACATTACTTTTCTAGAGCAACCCTAGTAGAGCAGGTCTGGTTGTTTCTAGCCTCTGGGCTTTGTTGGATGCCCCGCTCTGCTGGAATCTACCCCCTCCCCTTGTCAGTACCTACTCAACTGAGACATCATCTCTGTGAACTCTGTCCAGGGCGTCTCTCGGCAAGGAGGATTCCTCTTCTCAGCGTGAAGAATAGTCTTATAGAAAGGAAGCGCCCACCAAAATTATCAGAGGAGATAGATGTCAGACCAGCCCTCTGTTTTAGTAGATTTGCACCACTGTAACAGAACACCAGACTTAGCCTCAACTGCAGAAATTGACTTTCTCACAGTTCTGGAAGCTTCTCCGCAAGATTCAGGTGCTGTCAGGATTGTTGCTAAGATTCTGGTGAGGCCACCCTTCACGGCTGATAGGTAGTCACCTTACTATTTAAAAATAATTTTGAAGTAAACAGTTCTTTGAGAATTTCATACAATGCATCCTGATCATATTCACCCTTCCCCTAATTCCTCCCAGATCCAGCTCCCTTCCCACCCAGATTTGTCTTTACTTCCTCTCCCGGAAGTTATCAATTGCCAATAGATTTTCTGCTAGGGGAGGGACATGGTGGAATTTTGTCCTGAGCGTATGAAGGTCTTGTGTATGCTGTCACAACCACTGTGAGTTCATGTGTGCCACTGTCCTGCTGTGTCTGGAGAACCCTGCCTCTGGCAGGCATCATCTGGCTCTTACAATCCTCCCACATCTCCCCTGAGCCTTGAGGGGAGATGTGGGGCATAGATGTCCCATTTAGGGCTGAGTTCTCCAAAATCTTTTGTTCTCTGCACATTGATCAGTTGTGAGTCTCAGTGTTAATGGTTATCTATTGCAAGAAGAAGTTTCTCTGATGAGAGTTGAGAGTTGCACTGATCTATGGGTATAGCAACAAGCAATTAATCATGATTTTAACACTGGATCCACTTAGCAGAACAATAACAGTCTCCTCCTCTAGAGCCGATGACCTGTCTAGTCACAGGCTGTTGGCCCTGATCGTGGTGCAATGTATGGGTTTCATTTTTGTAGAATGGACCTTAAATTCAATCAGAAAGCGGTTGGTTACTTCCACGAATTCAGTGTTACTATTATATACCAGTAGGCATATATTGCTAAGCTGGTCATTATTGCAGCTTGTAGGGTTTACAGATGGCGAGGATCGATGGTTCCTTGTTTTCCTGGTAGTGTGCACAACACCTTCTATCACAGTGAAAGCTAGCCAGTAGGGGTGACAGCATCTCCAGGTGACTATCAGCTTGGTTTCTCCATGATCTATGACTCAAGCATGTGACGTCTTCAGCAATAGGGTTTTACCCTCCAGCTCTGGAGCATAACCAAGAGCAAGAGAAGTAGAGAAGTCGCCTGTGATATCTGAGGTCTATGGTATGTCATTGGAGATGGCTACCCTCTTGCTGTGGCTTCACATGGCCTTTCTCCATGGGTTCACACTCCCAGTGTCTCTTCCACTTCTTAAAAGGACAATGATCCTATTAGAGGTTAAATTACATCATAGAATTTTAGTAGTATATCCATAAAGTGCCTTTCTCCGATACAGTCCCATTGGCTTTGTTGTATGAACCTTGGTGGACATTATTAAGCCCATAACAAGCTTTTTGCTGGGACCAATATACAGAACATGTCAGGGACAAGAGACTTTGTGTCCTGCAGAACTAGAGAGGGTGCAGGGAGGAGAGTGACGAGGAGAACAGAAGCAGAAGACTAGGGTAGTCAGTGCTGAGGTGTGGAGGACTTCAGTGTCCCAGGCAGGGAGTAAGGAGGGTAGAGCACCCAGGACATAACGGGGAGGGAGCGAAGTGTGAATATTCTGGGTGGGTCAGTTAAGGGTGGTGAGGGAGTGGAGGGGTGAATTCAGACTCTCTCGGTGGTGGGAGGGACAGAGTCCATGTCTACATGTGTACAAGTAAGACCGGAAACCTTTACTGTGAGCTCAGCCTCTCTCCGTTAGCCTTCACACCTTCAGTGTGAGGTGCCAGAGCCAGAGATTTCACTCAGTAGCCACCAATCCTTTTCTTTCTCCTCAGGGTCAGGACTAGGGAAAGGGAAGTGAAGTGCCTGGTGGGGGGGGGCTCCTCCTTCCACTCTGTGCTCTTGGCGCCTTTCCTTTCTCATCCTAATTCAGACCCAGCCTGGCCTGTCTGGGCCGCCCTCTTCTCTCCAAGTCTCTGCCATGCAGCAGAGGCAGCAAGCCGGCAAGAAGCAGCTTGTCTTGCCTCCTAGCCAAGTGGGAGGCATTAAGTTAATGGCCCTACAGGTGAAATCAATCCAGTTAAAGTTATTGCCCCGTCCTTCCCATGCCCATTCCGGGAGCCCACATTCAGAGCTGGTCATGCAGTGTGATCTGTTCTTATGCATCTCTTTGGCTTGTGTGCCTCCTGGGTCTACTTTCAGCCACTAGGGTGCCTGGCGTTGGTCCAAGATGGGACAGGGCTAGGAAGGTGCGGGCCTGTAGCTCCCCACTCTGCCTGTGGCTTTGGGAAGCTGTTGCTAGAAGCCAGGCAGGTATCACCCAGGACTTGGAGCTGGGATCCTGAGCTCAAGTCTTAGCTCTGCCACTTCTCACTTCGTGCTCTAGGTACAAAGTGCCTCTCTCTGTCTCCTCACCTCTTCTGTGAAAGGGCTAAGATGTTTAGTAACTGCCCAACTTCCAAGCCATAATGGAAGGTTGATAGAGAAACTGATCAGGAGTGAGGCAAAATAGCAAATAATAACGTCTGGTATTTTATAGTATTTGCTTTGTGCCCCTATTGTCATATTAAGACATCTGTATTTGTCACTACTACCACCTCCACCATCACCACCTGCACGACCGCCACAACCACTGCCACTGCTGCCACCACCATCACCACCACCACTGCCACCATCATTGCCGCCACCACCACCATCACCACCACAACCATCACCATTGCCACCATCACCACCTCTACCACCACCACTGCCACCATCGCCACCATCATCACCACCACCTCCACCACCACCATGGTCATTGCCTAGAAGGTGAAGAAGACAAGGCTCCAGGAGATTGACTAGTCCAAGGCTATGTATATCTATTGAAATGTAGCATGCAAGCAAACCCCGACAGCCAGTTCCAGAGCTCTGCTTAGAACTCTAAGTTATCCCTTCCTGTGGGTCATTTTCTGTTTATGTATTTATTATGCATTATAGATTATCCACTTATTTGGCTGATTAGTCATTTGTTTAGAGGCAAGTTCTTGCTCTGTAGCCCAGGTTTGTCTCAACTCTGAGATACTCTTGCCTTTACCTCCCAAGTCTTGGGATTGCAGGTATGTCCCTCCATACCACCCTCTTGTTTTTGTGGTGCTGAGAGGAGAGTCTAAGACATCACATCTGATAGCTGAAGCCACCATTGCGGTGCTATCCTCCCAGTCCTTTAAGAACTTAGTTATTTGTGTGTGTGTGTGTGTATGCACATGCCATACATGGAGGTTAGAGGACAATTTGTGGGAATCAGTCCCTCCTACCAGGGATCAAACTCCGTTGTCAGGCTTGGCAGCAAGCACCTTCTCTCACTAAGCCATCTCATGCCCATCCCCTAAACTTATCTTAAAATGTTACTTAAGAACAATCAATTGCTAGCTCTCCTAATGACACTTTAGTACTTTTTCCATTTGGTCATCCTGAGATGGCTCAAATTATTTATCCACTTTGTGGATGAAAAAAAATAATGAGCCTTAAAAGAAGGGCCTGGAAGTTTGGATTGGTGATGTCCAGTCTTAGCAATGAGAAGGTTGAGGCAGGAGGACTGTGAGAATTTGACATTAACTTGGTCTGCATAGCAAGAGCCTATCATTTTTTCTTTCTTTCTTTTTTCTTTTTTACCACTATACAAACGAGGAGCAAGAGCCTATCTTAAAAAAAAAATAAGAAAAGAAAAGAAAAAAAGTACACAGGGAGGGGAGCCGGAAATAGTAAATAGTCATTATTCAAGCCTGGCCGTGTCTGGTTCTAAAATGATAACCGTAGTGTTAATAGTGACGTGATTCATACGACAGTTCCCAGCCTGATGTGCTCAGGCTGAGGTGGCCTGCACCCTCGCCTGGCTGTGCACCGTCACCTGGCCATGCACCTTTGCCTGGCTGCGCACCCTCACCTGCCTGTGCACTCTCGCCTGGCTGTGCACCCTTGCCTGCCTGTGCACCCTCGCACAGTCTCTGATTTGCACGTCCTGATGAAAACCCCCACATTTTCATCCCTGGTTCTCAGGTCCCCGCATTCCTGGCAGCGGTGACTCACTGGGTTGGCTATTGGAGGGCAGCTGATTACCTCAGATGGAGGCATTTGTTATCTGTACATTGAAAATATTTATGTGTCTCAACCTAATTAGTGGAAAAGCATAATGGGGAAAAAGCCATCCAGGAAAGGGATTGCTATTGGAAACAATTGTTTAAGCAAAACACCATTTGTTCCCGGCTCCTGCTCCCTGCTGGAATGGCAGGCCACTTGTTTTGGTGACAGATGCCTTTTGACTGGGGTTTGGAGCATGAGGAGCTGTGTGGGTTTCAGTGGGATGTTGCTGGCCTACCCTCAGCTGCCTGTTTGTTGGGGGGAATCCTGAAGTGCCCTAAAGAAGGGTGCTCTTCATGTACCCTGTAGCTATGAGAGTTCTGGGCCTCTGGGGAAAGGCTAACCCTTGACCCTGATGTTGCTCTGTGGGTTTTTACTCATAACTAAGGTCCAGAGAGGCATAGTGACTTTCCCAACATCACATATCAAGACGGCGACAGAAAGAATCATTCCTTCCATGGTGGCCTGTGGGCTTCTACAACAGCAATGATGACACCTCATTGGGTCTACCTGACCATTTATAAGCCTTGTTGGGAATGATTAACTCCTTAAGATCCTTCCAATGACCTTAGCAAATCCCATTGCCCACCGATTTTGTGTCCCATCAGGACAAGAGTTTGGATTCTGGCAGGAAGAATTGGCTCAAGTCAGGTAGAATGCCTTCGGTTTTGGTTGAGTGAATTCCTTTTAGTGTTAAGTTGGTAGTTAGCTCCATTCGCTAGCCTATTTTAATCTCAGGCACTTCATTCACAGAACGAAGTAGTAATCTCTGCTCTCCATACTTCATTCATAAGACACTGTGAGGATCAATGATATGAAAAAATAAAAAGTCCATATGAGCTACTGTGTGATATAAGATATGGCTAGTAACATGGCCCACATCCACCAAGCCCGTTCTGTCTGGCTAGCAGCTGAGGTATCAAGGCTGGCTGCCAGAGCACTCCTCACCCTTCTGGCCAGGTGGCTCTTGAGAGCAGCCCTTTTCTTTACTTTGCTTGAGCCTTTCATTTTCAGCCTCACTGGCCCGGGATGTGTGAAGGCTTGGACAGCTGCAGGAGTGATCTAGGGGCCAAGTGTGGGCGAGGCGTGCTTTGTTTCCATTGGTGAGAACTCAAGGTCATGGTGCCTAGTGGCAGCTGGGAAATGGAGTCCAGCAGTGTGTCCAGCAGAGAAATAGCCCTCTTTGATAGATTCTTGATGTTTTATCAGCTCTGATGGGTAACTATGAGCCTCTCTAGCAATCCTATGAATTGTTTTATTATCTCATTTTTTTCAGATGAGGAAATAAAGCCTAAAAGATGTCATGCAGAAGTATCAGGAGGGAGGTATTTTGATTTCTGAATGTCTGGTCACACACAACACACAAACACAACACTCACACAACACACATAACACACACACACACAACACACACACACACACACACGCACCTAGATCCCAAAAAGAGCTTTCAGCTGTAGGCAGACCCCTTTAATTTGTCTTGTTTACTGAGTGGCTACTGTGTGCTGAGCACTGTGATGTCTGTTTCCCAACGTCATAACACCCCTTTTCTTCTTCCTTGTGCCAAGACTACTCTTTCAAATCTTCATAAATTTGAATTATTTCTAATCTCCTGTGTGCGTCTTTAAGCTGTTTCCTGAAAAAGGCTACTGCCATTTGCTTCCACGAATGGCCCCTTTCTGAGCTATGCTAATACTGGTCCCAATTCTTTTTTTTTTTTTTCCAACACAGGGTTTCTCTGTAGCTTTGGAAACCTGTCATGGAACTAGCTCTTGTAGACCAGGCTGGCCTTGAACTCACAGAGATCCACCTGCCTCTCCTCTGCCTCCCGAATTCTGGGATTAAAGGAGTGCACCACCACCACCTGGCACCTGGCCCCAATTCTAAGACCTAATAGGAAGAAGAGTATAAGTGTGAGAAAATCCTTTCTTCTTAATAAAAAATTTGCATTTATTTACTTGTTCTCCTCCCTCTGCATGTGTGCTTATGCATTCAAGTGTGCCAGAGTGCACACGTGGAGGCCAGAGGACAGCTTACTGGAGTTGCACCTCTCCACCGTGCGGGTCCTGAGGATTGAACTCTGGTCCCTGGACTTGGCTATCAGCACCTTTGCCTTCGGAGCCATCTCTGATGCCCCTTTTCTTTCTTTTAACTTTCTAGGGTTACATCTTAGGAAAAAGACATACAGTCTTTACATTTTAAATAAGATGACCAGGCCTCAGGGTGGCCACCTTCCTAAGGAGAGACCGAGGGACTCCTGGTTTTAAAAACCAGTTCCACTCTGACCTCTTCCTCCTAGAACAGGAGGATAGATGGGGGAAATCTGTTCCTTTCCATCTACTCTCTTGGGCAAGATAAGATGAGGATATACGAGGTCAGAAGACAGATAGGTTTATCTTCAACTGCTGCTTGGCTTGGTTTTGGTGTACCAGGGGCTGAGCACGAGGGAGAGATGGGGTGGGGCAGCCCTCTAAACCCTAGTCAGGCTGGATGTGCTGTGATGGGCACTGGGGGATTAGGTTTGTCTCCAGGCATGCCATCCAGGAGACAAATCTCAGTGAAGTTTGGGACACAGGCTGCTGCTAGGGAGAGTCCTCATTGGCAGAACTTATTTGGGGGGGGGGGCTCCCTGCAGTTGTGAGAAAAGCATAGGCAAAAACCAGAGCATCAGCTAGGGCACAGTTAGGAGGGGATCATCTGGCCATAGAGGTTGCCACTTTAGGGATCTTCCACCTCTTGCTGTATCTCACCGTGCCAATTCCAGAGCAGCAAAGAAGGAGAAAGAGGAGAGGACAGGAGAGGAGAGGAGGGAAGGGAGAGAAGGGTAGGGGAGGGGAGAGGAGGAGGGGAAGAGGGGAAAGGAGAGGAGGGGAGGAAGGAGGAAACTTTGCTTACTTTGAACTAGATTGGGAATGGTGGGGAACAGGGATCAGGGGATAACAGGTGCCATAGAAAGAGCTTTGAATAAGAATAAAAATCGCAAGTAAATCTCCCCGAGTCCCAAAGAACCCAGATGAGAATGCTCTAATAACTGACAGCGACTGGGAAGTTACAGCCTCAGACTGGGTTTGTTTAGGCAGCCTGCTACCCAGCAGGAAAAGGCGGGTTCAACGGAGCACAGTTGGTAGCAGTTATTGGAAAAATAAAACTATTCTGGGTTTATAACCCAGTGAGCCGAAGCTCCACATTAAATCAGCTTCACACTCATCCATTTAGTTCACTGTTTGCCAAGCTTCTAGTCTTTGCCAGACAATGCTCTTGGCACAGGCAATTCCAAGGAGCTTACCCCGGTGGGAGACAGACCAGTTAAAAAAAAGTAACTGTTGAGTGTGCCGACTGCTATGAGATAGGATGCCCAAGGGGGTATGGAGGTGAGAGGGACCCAGTCATGTTGTGCCTGCCAGGGGAGAGCTTCTAAAGACTTCTGGGTCTTGAAGGAGAAGGGGGTTGCTAGGCCGCTGCATTAGGGAGGGCCATCCGTGTCTAAAGGCACAGATGCATGGATGAGAACACTAGAGAGATGAGCAGTTTCCGCGGTGAAGATGGGAGTTCTTATTTTCATTTGGCCACCTCTGCCCAGCTGGACTGTAAATTCCTCCAAGGGAAGGCAACGTGAAGTTCGGTGTCTCAGTTTGGTGAGCATTAGGTGTGTAAAAATGCTTTTCACAGAACCTATCTGACTGAAGTAGCACGATTCTCGGGGCTTGGAGAATCCTGCGGAGTGAGTTAGGTAGATGGTTCTGTAAGTGGCTTGGTTGAGTCAGTCACTTGTCTTCAACTTTAGCTTCCTCCATATATGTAAGAAAGACGGCCAGATGACTTCTAAAGTTACCCCGGAAATGGTTTAAATTCACAATTTGTGAGGCAAAAGCAATGGACTCAAATTCAGGAGGCTTGGTCCCTGGTATTAGCTCTGCCATCTCTTAAGTACGTGACCCACCCTCTCCTCCCCCAGGCCCCTGTTTTCCTATCTGTAAAATGCAGGAGTGATACACTTATCTCCAAGTCTTGCAGTTCCAGCCTCCTCTCTCTCTACAGTGAGTTCAGGACACTAGGCCTTGTCACAGCCTAGTGCCCTTGCTCAGTGAAGCTTTACCCTCCTCAACATTCTTCAGACACATTTCCCAACTCTATGGGGTAGGGAAGGGAGATGAGGGCCAAGAGAGGGTATCTGAGAGAGGCCATGAATATTTATAACAGATGCTCCCACCAGAGGACACATTAAGTCTTGCAGCATAACAAAACTGAATTACCATGAAATAAACTTTCTTAATTAAACCAATTAAATTTCTTCCCAGTATGTAATTTAGAAACTCTGATAAACCCTGGTTGAAAAGGTTTGCTTAGCCTTAAGCTGCCAGAGAAAGCAGGAACATCTGGTTGTTGGTGTGGAAAGGCCTGTTTAGGCTCCAGGCCAGAGGGCCCCTTACTACGGAGCTATCCATGGTTCTGAAATCGCCTTTGCCTTCCGGCCTCAATAAAGGCCTGCAGCAGGCCAGGTCCTCACGGTGCTTAGAGGAGGTACTATTTGAGGAGAGCCTCTTTGTCTCTAGGCGCAGTATAGTTCCCCCACCCTCACAAATTCACTAGTTCAATTCTATAACTATGTTGTCAGGATTTGGTATGTAGGCATTGGGGTCACAGGGCAAGCAAGACAGAGTTCCTTTCCTCAAAGGGTTTCTGGACTTCTAGAAGATGGCATAAAAGTGAGCGGGTGTGTTAGAGTGTCACAGTGATACTGATGGAGCCTATGCAGGGCCCAGAGCACTTGCCAAGGAGAAGGTACCATTCACAGAGCAACATGCCTTAAGTTAAAATATTCCTTGGCCGGCTGTAACAGGGCACGCCTTTTAATCCCAGCACCCAGAAGTCAGAGGGAGATAAATCTCTTTCAGTTCAAGCTCAGCCTGGTCTACAGGGCAAGCTCCCAGCCATTCAGGGCTACACAATGAGAACCTGTCTGAAAAAAAAAAGAATTTCTTTTACATTAATTTACTTATTTGTATATAGATGGACATTATAATGTCACACCTTATGTGGAGATCCAAAGGCAACTTGCAAGAGTATATTTGCTTCTTCTAACCTGTGAGTCCTGGGGATCAACCTCAGGTCATCAGGCTTGGTGGGAAGTGATTTTACCCACTGAGCCATTTCACCCACTTGGATCCTTTTACCCAGGGTGTTTAATCTGGAACACTGGAGAAAAACAAAAAATGAAATATAGATCTTGGGTTGAGTTCTAGTGTGATTTGTGTTGCTTTGATAAAAGACCTTGACCAAAACCAGCTTGGGGAGGAAAGTTATTTGGCTGACACTTCCCAATTATAGTCCAATACTGAGGGAAGTCAGGGCAGGAACTCAAGCAGGAGCAGAGGCAGGAGCCATGGAGGAGTGCTGCTTGCTGACTTGCTCCCCATGACTTGCTCAGCCTGCTTTTCTTATACACACCAGAACCACTTGCTCAGAAGTGGTACCACCCACAGTGGGCTGAGTTTTCCAATATCAATTAATCAAGAAAATGCTCTTAAAGGCTTGCCCACAGGCTAATTTGATAGAGTCAATTCCTCAATTTAGGTTCTCTTTTCTCAGGACTATAGCTTGTGCTTGTTGACAAAAGTTGGCAAAAATACAGCCATTGCAGGCTCTATTTCCTGCAATGTGTGGCTGAGTGGTGGCAATGGGCTTGTTGTTCCTGCTTCTAGCATTGTCAGTTGCCTTCTTACACAATGGGGAAGTATTTTGGGGGTAATCAGAAGACACACTGATGAGAAAATGGTTTGTAGGCTAAAATGAGGCAGTATATGCTGTGTCATTATTCCTTCTGTGTAGAGTTTGATGTAGAAAGTGAAGCCCTGGATTATGGTAGAGCTACTTTCCTGAGCATCCTCTCTCTCTCTCTCTCTCTCTCTCTCTCTCTCTCACACACACACACACACACACACACACACACACACACATACAGACACACACATACTAAGGGTTGAACTTAGAGGTTCTTACATACTAGACAAGTGTTCTACTAAAGAGCTATATACCCAACTGTCCTTTTACTTTCAGCTTTGGGACAGGATCTAGTTTCCCAGGCTGCCCTTGAACTTATTCTCTAGCTCAGTCAGGTCTTAGACTTGTCCTGCCTCAGCCTCCTGAGAAACTGGAATTACCGGCCTATGTCACCAGGCCTGTCTCCTTGCTCTCTTTTCTTGGAATCGAATGATACTTCTATACCCTATACAGAAACTGTATGAAATGAAGTAATAACTATATTAATAGTATGGTAGATGGAAACAAAGACTGCAGTTGTAATCTCGGATAGGGATCACCGAGTGGTAGTCAAGATTGGCAGCATTTTCATAAACTTACATTCGTACCTCGAATCATTTTGCAGAGTAGTCACAACAATGATCTCATCCAAGATTCTCAAAAGCTCTGTGAGCCAGTGATGAGTCTACCCATAGATGATGTGATTTCTCATATCAAAGGTGAGGAAACAGACCCTGAGAAAGGATGAGTCCAGAAGCTGAAGCTCAACAGCCGGGTCACCTTTCTTTCTAGATAACCCACAGTTTCCTAGTGTCCCGAACTCTATTTTCCTCCCTGAAGGCTAGTTTAGAAGATTGATTGAAGTCAGATTCTCTTTGTCTTTGCCTTTTCTTGAGGGATATTGCTGGCCTTCTGCCCCACTCAATATTTATCCAAGTCTCTCCTAGAGTTGGGGTGGTGATCTCGCTGCATGGGATGCCTCAAACATCCATAACTAATCTACATGCACTCCTTCCTTTGTTTAAAGAGGTTTAGACAGGCAGCTGGCAGTTTTTGTGCTCCATCTATTCAGTTTGTCTCAGTTCAATCATGATTTCATCTGAGGAGCATCGTCCCCATAAATCAGGGAACAACCTGGGGTTATTGTCCACTTCTCTGCTCATGTCCCTCCTTTGCCAAAATCTCCTTGGAGTGGGAAGCCAGTCTCCCCGTGTGTCTTCTTCCTCACAAAGACTTCAAAGAAGAGAGGGAAGGAAGGATACTATAGCTTAGGTTTGGGGTATGATCAGATTGTCTTTTTAAGAAAATTTATTGTAAAGGACTTTCCCTATGTGGCAGCTATATAGAAGTTTGGGGACTGTTGGCATGGAACTTATAGAAAACACAGAATCTGAATGCATAGAATCCAGGAAGTGAGGGTTGGCTGAGTCTTCTTTCAATGGGTCAGAGTGTGATGTTCATAGGTCAGATTAAGAGAGGGAAGGGATATTCAGGATTAGAGTTGTCCAGTTGTAAATGTTCATGGCTTCTTTCCCAGGAGCAGCCACTGGCAGACAACTTTCCTCAAAGAGAAGTGCAAGCAAGCCACCCTCTTACAGGATGTTCCCTGATACCTGTGTTAGGCTGTGCACAATGTTCTCTGTCCCACCCGTGATCACACTGTGTGGCTATTGTCTGTGTTGGTGACTGTATCTCTTGTTAGATGTAAGATTCCCCAGTGCTGGCTCTGGTTCATCTTTCTGTCTAGCTCTCAGTACTGGCATTGGTACACAGAAGGCTTAGCACTGTGGTTAGGAGTATGGGTTCTGAAGCCAGACTGCTTGTGTTTGTATCTCAACCCTACCACCCACTAGCCTGAAGACAAGCCAGCCACTTAACCTCTCTGGGTCTTAATTTATTCATTTATGAATCAATAATAGTAAATAGCTCAAAGATTCGCTACATGGATTAAAAAATGTAAGGCATTTTGAGCAGGGCGTGGTACAGAGTATGTGTCATGCAAAGGTTGTATGTTTCTGTCTTACTTTAAATTGACACATAGTAATTACCTATACTGGATATATGGATACAACATGGGATGATTAAATCAGGTTAATATACCTCCACATCAAACATTCATCATTTCTTTGTAGTGAAAACATTAAAGATTCTCTCTCCTAGTTATTCAAAACATGCTAGATTATTGTTAACTACAGTCACCCTACTGTGCTCAGGGTTCCATGCTATTTCCAGTCTCCTAATTCTATATGTGGGTCTTCATTTTCTTTAAAGCAGATCCACCAGCACCTGAAGCAATGATTCCAAGCCCCCTTACCCGGAACATAACAATGGGAATGAGCTACAAGGGGCAGCACAGGCTAAGGGAGACTGCACAAGTGCAGCTATACTGTCTTGTGAAACTGGTCCCTGAGTGACAGCTCAGTGTTCTATGACATGAGATGGCATTAAGATGATTCCCCTTTTCTTTAGCCCTCATCTTCTCTTTTGACATCCGGATCCAGCCCGTGCTGGGAGATCCTGATGTTCTATGTGTGGCAACAGGAGAATATGTATGAGGCTGGTCCCAAATGGCCTTGCCTGGTGTGTGCTGATGCTTATATGGGAAGGGAGGTTGCAGGGCTGAGAAAGGTGAGCAGGAAGTTCCAGAATGTTTTCTATAGGGAAGGGTACAGGTAGCATAGTCCCGCTAGATATGTCTATGGGAGGTTCTTTAGAATAAAACTCACCCTCCATCAGGCGAGGGAGTGAAGGACCTTTGAATAGGACAGTTTGGGCTTCTGCCACTTACTGGATGTGTGACCTTTTAGAAACTCATTCATCATTTTAAGCCTCAGTTTTCCCTTGTGGAAAATGAAGAGGTTAAAATCAATATTATCAAATAACAGCAAACAAACAAAGCAAAACCCCAGCCAACCAAACTGTAAACATGAAAACCAGACTAAAGCTGACGGCTCCGCCTTACCGCAGAGATTTCCATCAGCTGTCCCCAGAGAGGGGCCCAGGAACCTACATGGGAAGGAGACTGGGCTGCATGTTCTGCACACGTGTGCAGACCACTTCTTCCCACCTATAATGCGTTGTGAGTCTATCATTTCCTACAGGTTAAGATACAAGTCTGACCAAAGCGGGTCCCACTGAAACCCTTCAAGTGACCTCCTCTTCTTGAAGGAAATTTCTGATTTGTTAACTTAGTTTTGCTGTTGGTTCCCAGTTCTGTCTCTGGGCTTATCTTATTTCTTGTATCTGTGTCCTCTCCCACTCTAACCACACAGGAAGCCTTTGCAGCATGCACCTGCCTCTCCCCCACACTTCTGCTCAAGCTGATCTCCATTTCTTCACTCCCCCCATTCTCTTTCTAAAGGCCTTGCTCAGTTCAGCTCCAGGAACTCTGTTCCCGGAGCTGCAGAAGCACTGATACCCAGGATACTCCCTGATCAAGGACAGGCCTCCTTGAGTAATCTTGTTTCTTAAGCTTTATTCTATTCTCTCACTAGACTAAGACTTCTAGAGAAGAGGGACTCTCCCTGCCTCCCTGCTCTGTGCTCTCAGTTAACAGGACATCGTGGAATTCAATAAATGCCTATCTCAGCGATACTGTTTCCATTAGGTGATGAGTTGGGTGGTCTGTTTGGAAGTGGATCTGTTTATTATCTATTTCCTAGCTAGAATAGCCAATCACAGAATAAAAGAATGTCCTGGAGAAGCAATATTGTTTTCACCTATAAATGCATCATCCTGTTGTTATTATCCATTATGAGAGAAACAAAACAATATTTTACGGATTTTAAGATGGAAACAATTCATAGCCATTATTTCACTTTAGGGAAAACATGCTTGTGTTTAGCTGACAGCACAGCGGAGGGCTATCTATGGGAGATGAGTCTATTAAGCACTTCTGGACTCTGAAAGCCCCATTGAGAAATCTTCACCCCTCCTCTTCTGCCCCCCTCAACCTAAACCACATGGCTGTCATTAATTCTGCATGCTAACAGCACTGTCATCTAAATAAATAATTATGATTTTCAATTAAGGATCCTAGGGCCTCTGGGACCCAAGCTGACCCAGACACTGAGAGCTTCTATGTTTTCAAGAGGACACCGAGGCAGCTGCAATTTTGTCTTTAGCTAAGCCAGCCAGGCCCCTCACAGATTAGAGAGGCTTTCCTGAACCTGAAGTTGCGAGTCCTAATTGCTCACAAGCCCCACTGCCAATCACTGTGATGTAGAAAGAGAAGCTCTGGCCTGGGGGTGTCAGGTGGCTTCATCAGTGATCACTTATTGACTGCTAAACCAGGGATTCTCAAATTTGCAAATGACTATAAGCAGCCAGGGACCTTGCTAGGGGCAGATCTGGCCCACTAACTGTGGGACCTGGATTCCGTATCCTGGTGACCGTACTCCAAGGGTCAAAGAGTAACCATGTCTTTTCGCCTCTGAGCTCAGCTCTATAATCTTCAAGATGAAGATGCTAGGCCTGGTGATCACTGAGGGCCTGTTCAACTCTGAGAGTCCATCATAAATGACAAATGTAGAACTTGTGTCGATTTGTTTTACAGCAGTATGGGCTATAAAAGTACAGAAACACCCCGAATGCTCAATGATCAAAGGATACAGACCGAGGAATGCACCTACATTGGGAAGGAGTGAGAGACTGGTAAATTCAAGAGCATGACTGAGTCCCAAACGTGGCTTTCCAAAGGAAGAAGCAAGGCACAAAGGACTCCGGAATGTGTCAGCCTATGTATATGAAGTTCCAGAAGGGGAACACATGAGGCCAGATGTCGGGCCGGTGACCCTCGGGCGGGGTTCCGTGGAAGCGATGAGAGGAAAGCCTTTAGAGCGATGGGAATGTTCTGCCCTGCGGTTGCGGTGGTTGTTATGTGAATACATGCACTTGTAAAACTCACTGAAGTAGACAGTTAAAGGATGCAACCTTTATGGTATTCATACTGTCTTAGCCAACATGAAGACATAGCTATGCTTATTGACAGCCAGACATTTTTATTTTTTGCATATTGACAGCCATACAGTTCTTTGCGCAGCCCTGTGAAGGAGGACCATGGAGACTAGAGGACAACTGATCACCTTTACAGAAGAGGAGGGATTCAAGAGAATGTCCGATGGTTACAAGACCTGGACTAATGTAGGGTGGCCACCTTGGCTCCATTTCCTTCAGTCCCCTCTTGCAGACTAGTGACCTCTACAAGGTGTCTCAGAGTCATGCATGGCTCTCTTCTGGGGAGCTTTTATTTTAAGAGGTGCTGTTGTTTCTCTGGGGAGTTCAGAATCCACCCTGGCTAGAAAGCCTTAGACTGCCAGCCTTGTATGCCCGTCAGCAGCCTGTGAGACAGTCAGCTATCCACGAGTGCATTTTAAGATGAGGTCCTTTTGTGAGCACACAGAATGGCAGGGATTAGGAGTTCCCATGGGGAGAGTGGACTTCCTTTTGGGAGGCCGAGGCACCAGAGCTTGCTGGTCTTCCACAGCATGCTCAGGGAGACCAGGGTTACTACCTTTTCCAGGTTGCAGGTTTAGAGCGTGAGGATCGCAGGGCTTAGGCAACTTCTCTGAGGTCACACACTTGTTAGTGACAGGCCAGGCTTGAAGTTCACAGACCCATCTCCCTTTCCCTGTAAGCAAAGAGCCTTGCCCTTGACAAGTTCATGAGGATGCACCAGCTGCTCACAGGCACACATGAACCTTGAACACTAGCCTTTCTATGCTCTTCATGGATTAGCCCCAGAGAGCAGAGGCAGGGGACAGAAGCAGACACAGATATCTTCTGGGAGGAGGCACATTTGTGTTGTTATTTAGAGAGGTTGGGTACTGCTGAGGCAGGCTGAAGAGGGAGAATTGTTTTCATTTCTTCACCTGCTTCCTCCCCCCCCCCCCGCCTCCTTAGAAAGAGTTGAATGTGAACTGCTGGTAAAGAGTTGGGAGGTGCTAGGCTGGGATCTGGCTCAGATGGCCCAGAAGACCCTCTTTTGTCCCTTCCCCATGGGTTATGTCCCATTTGGGAAGGAGCGTGAGAAGTAAGTCTGTAGTGAGGGTGTCCCTGGGACTCTTGAAGTGACTTGTTCCCCATCATAGCCAAATGTGACAAGTTTCCTTGCACAGCCATGGCAGGCAGCTGTTGCTACCCCCTGGCTCCAGATGCGGCCTTAAAGTGGTTGGGTCTTATTCAGCCTCCCTTTCAGCCCTGACATCATTCTCAACCTGAACCAGACTACCCCTCTGGGCACCCAGCAGTCCCATTGGCTCTGGCAGCTAGTGCAAGATCAGTAATTGAGGCGTTCTCCTGAGCCTTGGACCCACTAGGGGACCAGTGCTCCTAAAACCTACTATGATTACTGCAGTCTCATCAATTGGGGGGGAGAGAAATGAGGTCAGAGAGAGCAGGCGTGGGCTTGGTTTTGTTTCCTGGAAATGACTGCACTGGGTTGGGTTTGGGCTGGGGGGCGGGTGAGGAGGAGGAAGAGTAGCTCTCAGGGCTTCTGGCCACGGACAGCAGACAGGAGAGTGGAGCACCGTGTCTCAGGGCTTGCCGCTGGGAGGGCTTGGCCTCATAGTTGCCAAGAGATAAAAACAGCATTTGGAAAACGTTTGTGCTCCAGGCTGCACAGGGCACTGAGATGGGCCCATTAGCCACTTAATGTCCTGGATAATGACCCTCGGCTTCCTAGAATGTCAGCTGGAAACTCAGATTCTACCAATGGTGTGGAAACAGGCCAGCATCCATGGCCTCATGCTCAAAGCCCTCCCTAGCTAGCCAGTCAACCTTGCCCACTTCATCTATGGCCTTCCTAGCATGTTGCTCCACACTTCAGCTTCCTGAATGCATCCTAAACTCCCTTATTTTTCTTCCTTTGCTCACGCTGCTGCCCTCTCTGGCTTCACTCTGCTCCATCTTTGCTGGAACTTCTGCCGCTATTTGTGCATCACATCCTGCATCAGCTTCTTTGTGAAGTTTTCTCCCACTGCCCCTGTTAGAAATCATCCTTTGCCCCTGGGTCAGGGAACCAATGACAGTTTGTCTTCTATGTGCTTTCCCTGGCCAGGACTGCCAGAATGATGGGACAGCTTGACTTTCCCTCTGGATGCCTGGCCTTGGATAAGCTTGGCTTGTTCGGCAGAGCACAGCTTGCTCCTAGGCACTCAGAGGAGGTTCCAGGGGCTGTTTTAAAATCTAATACCTACCTGCATATGTTACTTTGAACACCTCTCAAGTACGCAGATCCTCTGTCTACACTGCTGCAGCCACTGTTCTCCTTTGTGTAGATGCCTTTCCCTGATTTTGTTTGGCAAGATATGGCTACAAGTCAGGCAAATATCTTCTTTCTGTATTTTTCACATTTTTCTTTGGTGGCATGAATCACACTGCTGTGAATAAGGTAGTCTTCTTGCCTTCAAGGACTCATAGCCTTGAAGGCAAATAACTGTAGTCTAACTTCCTCCCTCTCTCCCTCCCTCCCTCCCTCCCTCCCTTCCTTCCTCCCTTTTTCCCTTCCTCCCCTCCCTTCCTCCCTCCTTTTCTCTCTCTCTATTTGTCTTCTTTCTATGTTCTCCCTCTCTCAGCTTCCTTTCTTTCTATTCCCTTCCTCTCCACCACTTTGTGCTAGGAATCAAATCCAGGCTTTTGTGAATGTGGAATGTCTTCTTAAACGTCTTGGAAACAGGCATGGGAAGATGGTTCAGTTGCTCAGTGCCTGCCATGCATGCGTAATAACCTGAGTTTGGATCCCCAGCATGCATGTAAGAAGTCATATGTGATGGTACATGTTTTTAATCCCCATGCCAGGGGCAGTGGGTGGTGACAGAGGAGGAGACAGGCAGATCCCAGAGCTTAGTGGTCAGACAATTTAGCTGGATTGATGAGTTTCAAGTTCAATGAAAGACTCTGTCTCGAAAACATTAGAGAAGAGTGATGGAGGAAGACACTGGATGATGACTCTGGTCCACAAGCACAAGCACATACACATATATACACATGCATGGCCATGGTGCACGCACCCATATGAATGTGAACATGTACATCATACACACAGTAATCTTGGAAACAATTTCCAGTTAAAACAGCTGATCTATTTCAGTTTTGTTATTATTATTTCTTTGGATTCAGTGTCTTGTTAAGTCATCCAAACTGGAATCACGCTATGTGGCCCAAACTGGGTTTGAATTTGCAAACCTTATGCTTCAAATTCCTCAATACTAGGACCACAGGTTTGCACCACCACACCCGTCTTACTCCATTATTTTTTAGTGGAAGTAATATCCATTATTTGTGTACCATAACTTAATCATTCTCTTAGTTTCTCTCTCTCTTAAAAAAACACTCCAACACTCTAAGCAGCAGTACAAGTCCTTACAGGTAAAAACTCTGAACCCTTAGGCTGGAGTTCCAACTAGAAGTGGAACTCCCAGTGGATCAAACAGAACGTGTATTTCAAAGTTTGATGGACATCGCCAAGTTTCCCACTGGAGCATGGGCTGAGTCTCCTAAGATGCATAAGAGCTAGTGAGGCAAAGGTGGGGCCAAAAGGAGTGTAACGGGTTCTTTGATGGGGATCCGCAGAAGCATTTGTCTACGCAGCACAGAGCAGGGCACGGGGAGTGGTGACAAACTCTCTGTCAGGTAGAGGCCGAGTCACCCAGGGCATTGTGGGTGGTTAAAGTCACATCACTGGTTGTAAATGTCGGCTGGATTTTACTGACACACAGCCACACCCACTTGCTCACTCACTGTGGTTTTCACTATGGCAGTTGCTTGTGTGCAGTAGTCTTTAGCGCACAAAGCCAAACGTACATCCTGGCTCTTTTCACAAGGAGTTTGCTGTATAAGAAGTTGGACTGACCTGTGAAGGATTTCAAAGAGAAAGCCTGGCCAGCATGGCATTTTCTGAAGATCATTCCCTTCCTTGCCATGAAAAGTGGATTGGAATCAGGGGACAGTGGGGCCACAGAATGAATGAAATATATGGCTCAGAATAAGAAAGAGGGACAGTGGGAATAGAGAAACAGGATGAATTTGGTAGGCACCTGAGTTGGCTCAGAGAATGACTGAGTGTCTGAGTGGGGAAAACAGCGGAGTCAGGAGTATTAGAGATCTTGTTGTCTTGTTGTATGTCTTGATGTTGACATGGTAACAGGTGATTCAGGCATCCTGAACCTCTATGCTGTGTTCTGGTTGCTGGCGTCAACACTCAAGGTATAGTTGCCTTCCACTCAGGGACTGTGTTCTTTCTGAACTTAAAGGGAACCTAGAGATATCTCCTAGGTTGTATGCAGTCTTTACCGACTCTTACAAAACTGATTTGGTTCTGGCTTTATGTCTACTGCATCTCCTTGGTTTTCTTCCTAGCTAAAAGTTTGTTATCAAGTAACTCAAGCACTCCAGGGAGTACTTGAGAGCTTTGGCTTGTGGGTGATATTAGGTTGCTAGTTGGCTTTACTTGGCTCCTTGGAAATAATCCCCTGGCCATTTCCCATAAGAAAATGCTTTCTTTTTGCTTAGTGTTGGTAGAGGTAGCAATTAGAACATGAGGGCTAAGTATAAAGAGCCAGGAACAATGGTTCCCTAGGACCTAATAGGATGATGGTGGTGCAGTCTTGGAATCCTTGTGGCTTGAATCATAAGGGTCTTGTCCTGATGCATTTGTTCAGATAAAGGGTTGAAAGTGATCATCCAAGACGCCTGAGGCTGTAACTGACTTCTAGAATAGAGTAGTCTGGGGCAGTGTAATGAGTCTTTCTCTGTCCTGCCAGCTCCCAAATAAAATGACATGGAGATTCCTTATTAATTATGAAAGCTTGACCTATAGCTTAGGCTCGTTTCTAACCAGCTCTTACAATGTAAATTGTCTCATTTCTACTAATCTACATCCTGCCACGTGGTGTTACCTATCTTCCATCTCGCACCTCCTGTTTCCTCCCCATGTCTTCTGGCTTTCCCTATGTATCTAGATTCTTCTCCTCTTCCTTTCTCTCCCTGAAATGCCACCTATATCTCCTGCCTAGCTATTGTTCAGTCAGCGTTTTATTACACCAATAAGAGCAACACATCTTCACATAGTGTACAAATATCCCACATCAGGGCGGTCTGTATAATTTAGAGTGACATGACCTATAGCGAATCAGGGAAGAGGAAAAAAAGGGAAAGGAAGGTGAGCAGGGGAAATGAAAATGAGGAGAAACTGACCAGGAATGGAGGAGGAAGACGGGATGCAGGTGGAGTCCTGTGCCTGTGCCAGGAACATAGCTGCCACCCATGTGTGTGGGACTTTGAATTATCCGGGAGTGTGTGTAGTACTGTCATACTTTACTCAGGAAGAACTGAGGCTCAGGAAAGGGGAGCAGTATATGGGAATAGGAGACCCCCATGATCGGGATGGGGGAAGGGCAGGTGACCACAGTTCTCAAGGGTCCACCTCAGTGAGTGGCCTGAAATCCTCCACTAGGCTCCAGCTGTTGAAGTGTTCACTCTCTTCCCAGAGCAGAGATGGGTATGCAGCTTCTAACACATGGCCTTTGGGTGACCTTCCACATCCAAACAGTAGAAGAGGCTAAATGAGAGCTAATTGACTCCCAAGCCCAGCTTTCTTCCACACTCTATGAGACTGTGTGTAGGTAATGAGGCTAGGTAGAGGAAGAGAGGTTCAGAGAGGCAACAGGGCCGGAGCAGGCTCAGAAAATCCATAGTGCCTGCCAAGCTCAGCCACTCACGCCTGAGCAGCTGGCTGATTTTTCATAAAATAAAAGAAGTCCCTGAATTGAGAAATATGTGTGTCTCCTAGATTGGATTGTGCAGTGAACAGTAGCCAGAGCAAGCAGTAATCCATCACGGCCTGGTGTTGGCGGGTGCTGCCAGCCAGAGCCCCGGTGGAATTGTCGTGAAGGTGACCTTGGAAGGAAAACTGGGGTCCAATCTCTAGCTGCCTCCCGGGAGTCAGCGAGGGGTGAGGGGAGTGGGTGACAGTTCTGTCTCCTTTCTCAGAGACCCCCTCCTCAGTGTTTTTCATGCTGCAACACTACGGCAGAGTCTCAGAACTTGGCATGGAAAGCTAGGGTAAACCAGAAAGACTCCCCAAATCTTATAGTAAGGTTCATATACTGCCCCTGCCATCATCTCTGGTTGGCTGAGGCTCCAGAGATGGCACAGGCGAGAAGACATGGGTTCGGGAATGAGTGTCCTGCCCGGAGAGGCCAGCGGCTTCAAGAGTTTGGCTTTGTAGTTAAACTTGATTTCAAGTCTTATGTAAGTACACTATGAATCCCCATTTTACAGACAAAAAAACCTGAGGTTCAAAGACAAAGTAAGTGAGGATCACAGGTTAAGTAACTTGCAGCAGGTGGTACGTTTTTCCAGGGTTGTCATAGTGAAGCCATCTGTAAGAGGAAGCAGGTGCTGAGTCTTGACAGAGGCCCACACTTGTCCTAAAGTTTTAACTGATGTAATCTTCCCATAGATCCTAGAAGGACTGTATTTACAGGAAGAAAACCTGAGACAAAGAGAGGTGAACCGACGTGGCAAGGTCACCCAGCTCTGGGCCAGCCAGTGGAGCCCGTCAGCCTGGCAGTGAAGTCTGTGCTGCCTAGCACTAGGGTGGTCTCAGAGCTGAACACTCCATGAGGAAGAGCAACGAAGCCTCCACATGTGGCTGCCATTGTCCTCAGGCCAAGGCTCAGACAGCCTTTGCAAGGTCATCCCCTAGCGACTGGAGCAACTAGCATAACGGGTCTGAGTAACACCCAGACGTCCAACTCCAAGGACAGCAGAGAGACAGGGCTGAGTCACTCATTTCCCACTGGGAAATGAGACGTTTTTAGGGGATGAGAGGGCAGATGGTTAGCATGTCATTTTGAGGTGGTTTGCGTAACTTTAGAGAAGGCGAGCATTGAGGGAGTGGCCAGGCCCTCTATTTGGCTGAATGTGACAAGGAGCCACAGAGGTCCTGTGGTGATTCTCCTCCACATTTACAGACCCAGGAACCCACCTGGACTAGGGGAAATGAGCTTGCGACCGAGTTTACAACTAATACCTTACACTCTGTATGGCCTTTAATGGGCCTGACCCTCTCCGGGTCTCATTTTCTTAAAATGGTGATAGTGACCACCTGTCTTACAGGTGTGTGTGTGTGCGTGTGTGTGTGTGTGTGTGTGTGTGTGTGTGTGTGTCTGAGACTGGCACATGGTAGCTACACAATGTTCTTGTTACTGTAGCAGCTGCGGGCTCTGCTAGCTGATTGGTTACCACAGAGCTGAAGACAGGCAGGGAGCAGAGGTGCCACCCTCAGATGAAGTATGGGATCCTCTTTCTTCGAAAGGTGAGGAAACAGGTTGAAGGGCAGAATTTACCGTCCCAGGGTCACACAGCCAGTGTGACTGCAGAAGGCCCGGGCTTTGGGTCTTCCTATGGGTTTCTGACCTCACGCTTTGCAACTCTCCTCAGATGGGTTGCATGATAGTTCTGGGTCCCAGAGCCTCTTGTTGAAACGTAAATGGAATCGAGCCTTTCTCATGGAGCTGGAGCTATTTTTCTTGCCCCTTTCAAGGTCTGGGGGTTACAGTGGAGAAATCAGAGATGGGGTTGGGGCTATGCTGTGAGTGCTGAGCCAGCAATCTTCCTCTATTTGCTGAGCTCAGGCCTGGTTGAATGCCTGAAGATCAAACTCTACATTTGTCAAGGTCTTCTTGGCTCTCAGATGCCTCTGCAGCAGCTCCCTCAATCCAGAAACGAACTATTCCTGTAGGCCAGACCTGATCTAACGTGCTCACATTCTTCCAGGAGACACTGGCCACTCGTATGGCCAGCTTTCCTAGTCTGTCTCACTCCATGTACTGGCTACCCCTTTTCCTCACTGAGGCCCTGCCCCAGCTGTTGCTTCCCCTCCCTGCCTCACATCCCGTCCTCTCTAACTATCTTTCCTGTGTCCTTGCCAGTTCTAGTCACAGCCCTTGTGCATTGAAAAAATCCCCCCCCCCCTGCTAATGGAAGAAAATTGGAGATTCCTGGACTGGGCATGTGATTCTCAGTCTTCCTGGCCTGAGACCTGCCTACCCCTTCTCCATGTCTCATGTCTCCTGTTACCTCACTAGCTTTTTGCACCAGGCTTTTGTTTTCATATGTAGTTGGTTGAAACTCCAAGCCTAAGTACTGCCATGATCCCAGACTCACCCATGCTGGGACTTCTCCTTTCCCAGACTTCCAGAATACTCTGCGTGGAGGTCTTTTATAGAACTCCAAGCCTAAGTACTGCCAAGTACTGCCATGATCCCAGACTCATCCATGCTGGGACTTCTCCTTTCCCAGACTTCCAGAATACTCTGCGTGGAGGTCTTTTATAGAACTTGCCTCAGTGGATGACTACTGCCCTGTCTGCTCTCTGCCTTGATCCTCGGCTCCTCACTGAGCCGTGAGTGTGTGGAGGAGAAGGACTTGGGCTTCCTTCACTCGCGTTTCCAGGTCTAACAACCGAACTCTGTTGGTTGTCAAAAATCTTGAAACATTTCACACAATTTGGCAAATAACCTGTCTTACTCTGTACCCTAGATCACCAACTTCCTGTGGGCCAACTGAGGCAGGGCTAAAGATGAGCACACTGGAGCCACCGCAGGATTAGTGGTTTGGTCAAGGCTGTTGGTAATTTTCTAAGTACCCCCCCAAAGGAAATGGTTCCTGCTTCTCCTCATATACCTGACAAATACTTCAGGTCCCTCCCAGTTCTTTACACCAAACTCATATAGAAACTAGCTCCCCCCTCCCATGCTCAAATCTGAGAATGAGTTCAATTGCAATCTGTTCCAAGGGTCCAGCTCAGGGGCAGGTGGTGAGGCTTTGTATTTCAGGCCATAGGCTGAAGATGGGGAAGGCTTGGCAGCTGTGCTCAGAGATGGAGCATATGCTGCAAGTCTGGCACCACTGGTGGCCCTTGTCCCTCTGGGGCTCGCAACCTAAATGGAGAGGCAGGCCTGTGACAGTTCAAGGTGACAGAGATGGGTACTTTGGTGCAAATAAAGAGGCTCGGAGGAAGACTCCACCTTGGACAGTGGAGCTGAATCCTGAAAGGCTGTACAGATAGGGCCCACCTGGACCCAGGGTCACTGTCACAGACCATTCCCTCCTGGAAGGTGATGTGGAGTTGTTGCTCTGTCTCGTGGCTTGCAGTGTGAATAAGAACACTAATAACTAACACTCAGATCGTATTTAACATGCTTTATAGTTCTTAGAATACAGGTGACTCCATCCAGCCTCACGATGATCCTATGAGGTAGTTACACTGAACATACCTATTTTATAGAGGAAAAATGTTTGGATCATTTATATAACTTGTTCAAAGTCAGAGGTAGTTGATAAAACTTAGATCTAGGGTCCCCCATTGGTGTAACCACATCAGTACACTGCTTCACACTGGCTCCAAATATTACAGTTGGGGCATTGACTTCTAGGATTAGTAAAGAAGGTGGGACCTTCCGATGTCCAGAGCATATGGACACCAGACACTGGTGTGCCATGTGGTTGGTTGTTCCCACAGTCTCAGGGACAACACACCTCCTGACAAGCTCCCAAGGGCCCAGGCGCCGCATAAATCTGTTAGGTCCACAGCAGAAATTGCATACATACACTATCTCCTCAAACACTAGCTACAGCTCCTCCAGTGGCTCCCAGGTGCTCAGCTCTGACCAAGTGTCCTTGAGGCTGCAAGGTTCATTGTTCTCTAAGCCCTCATTGTCCTTTCCTGTGTTGATGTTCTCACAAAACCCCCCTCTTCTCTCTAAGGAGGCTGTACGGAGGGGTTCATGCTTCTGATGGACTGAGATGACGTGTAGAAGGGCCATCCATTCAGAGACACTCATTTCAGGTAGAGGGCACAGCCAGCACAGGCAGGCAAGTGTGGAGCAGCACTGTGCATCTGAGAACAACAAGAGCTAAGCGCAGTGATGAGGTTGGGAAGGTAGATTAGGGCTGTGACCTTGACCTTAAATCAGCAGCAAATAGGAATCACACACACACACACACACACACACACACACACACACACACACACACACACACACACCGCACAAAACAAAACAGGCATTGCACAGACATTTCATTGGTATTTTAGAGAAACCAAAGAGAGTGGTAGCAAGGGAGAGGGAAGCTGTAATCACCTTCCTATGATGATGCCCTCAACTAAGGTGGTGGCAGAGACAGGAGACAGGCAAGGCATTCTTTGGAGCAGGGGTTCTCAACCTTCTTAATGCTGTGACCCTTTAATACAGCTCCTCATGTTGGCAGGACTCAGCAGGTTTGGGATAGCGCTGCAGAGATGGTATTAAATTGAGGTGTGTAATTCACTCACTCAACGAGCTGAGTACTTCCTGCGTGCCAGTCACTGCTCTGTATGCTGGTCGTAGAGCAGAGAGCAAGGCTTCCAGAAAGAATCTTGCCCCATGGAGGTGCAGGGGCCAGTGAGAAATGTTCCATATGTAATGTGTGAGGTGGTGATGGGTAGTAGGGAGGCTCATTGAAGAAAGGGGGAGGGAGAGTCAGGTGGAGTTGGGGCGTGAATGATGGAGGCCTTATTGGAAAGATGGCGCTTGGACAAAGATTTGAAGGAGGCCAGTGAGGTGTGTGTCTAAGGAAGGCTTTCTAGGAATGTGTTATGGGAAGCGTGAAGACCCTGAGCAGGAGTGTCTGGCATGTGGAAGGGGGTCTCTAGGAAGCCATGTGACAGCTATACAAATGCCTGTATTGCCGCTACAGGACAGTTACATAGTATTTGGTATCTACCCACAAGGATGGAAGACCCACCTGGAAGGCAGGCAGTACCACCTTATGGGCGGGGTTTTCAGACTGAATACAGAGGGAAAGTGAAGAAGGCATGAACGTTACCATTTGCCTCTGCTTCCAGCAGCAGCGGCAGCCTGGCCAGCTGCCTGCCTCACATTCCCATCGCTCTGCCTTCCCGCCATGACGGACTGCAGTTTCAAGCCGTGAAGGAACTCTCCTTGGAACTGTCCTCACAGACATGACCATAGGTGTGTCTTCTTCAGTGATTTTCTCAATCCAATCGAGCCGACAATGAAAACTGACGGTCAGGAGCATTGTCAACGTCGTTATTCTTATCCCTGTTATTTTATTACCATCTTCTCAAGGCTGCACGCCCAGACTGGCAGTTAGAAGGACAGTCACTGTATGAGGTTCTTCCCTGCAGCCCATGGCCAGCCCAAGGCAAGGGTGTGGGCTCAATAAAGGGAGGATTTGCAGAGAAGAAATGCAAAAATTCATGGCAGCCTGAGGAGAGCACCAGGTCTTCAGTTGCCAACCGTCCTCCAGCTACCCAGACCCCCAGAGCTGGCCCCAGCTGTGTGCGCGCACGGAGCCTCTGGGCCTGACAATCTATTAGTTATTAGGGTAATAAATAAACAAGTTGCTTGTCAGCACAGGGACTGGCACGAGTGCCTTGGAAGATAAATGCTGCCTCTGAAATAGACAAATATTTACCATCCTCCAGACGAAGTTGTCAGCCCCGCTAAAGGCCTCCAGGGCTTAGAATTAAAGTGAACGTTAAGATAAAAAACAAAAAATAAAAAACAAAAAGAGCCCCAACACAACTCTAGTGGAAATACATCAGTGTTATTCTTCATAACAAAGAATGTGTAGTTGCCTGCCCTTGAGCACCCACTGTGTGCTAAGGCTTTCCTGAAAGTTTATTACAATCCTTTGGGATAGGGGTTATGAATACCAATCTGCGTACTAGGAGACCAAGAAGGCCACTTGTAGATCTGGGATTTGACCCGATTCCCTGCCTAAGCTATCCCGGCTTGAAGCTGTCTGTAACTAGGGTGTCTGGATCTTCATCTTAGTGGTAGAGACAGAAGAAAGGAAGACAACATTTATTCTTGGGAGGACCCTGGAGACATGCTTTTTTTTTTTTTGAATGAACAAATGAGGCACCGGTGGGGCATTGAGTGAAGGGCCCGAGTTGGGTTAGGCAAGGTCAGAGAGCATCTCGTCCAGATGGAAACCAAGATCTGACCCCACTCAGCTTGCTCTTTGTATGTGTGTGTCATATGAGATGGCTCCATTTCACAGGTTAGGAAATTAAGGCTCAGAAGAAAGGCAGTACAGTGCAGGTACAGTGCACGCTGTATCTCCAAGGCAGATGGTTCTATCTTGGTGCTGTCAATGGTTGCTTATGTGACCATGGGCAAGCCATTTAGTTCTCCGCACTTCTGTCTATGAAAACTGAGTATCACTTGAAACAAAATACTAGCAATTATTACTGTCACTATTTAGCTATTTCTGTGTCAGTCATTCATTCAGCAAAAGGGTCCAGGTGTCTAAAGTGGACACTGCCAGGGCTCATCCACACTCAACTACGTTTAACAAACCACAACTCAAGAAGTATATTAGAAGGACCAAGATGTTAACACTACTCCATCCTCTCCACCCCTTCCCAGACTGACTCTCAGTGAGTTGCTAGGGGCTAGTGGAGAGAAGCCCCAGGTTCCTCTTCCCTTGAGTGGGAAAACTGCAGGAGGACTTCCATATTGGCTCTCTCAACGTTAGGTTTTATGTATTGATGACGGTAACTTGACTAAAAATGCTAGTTTATTGTTGTCTCCTCCTCCCCATTTCTCTCCCTCATCTTCTAGAGTCAGCTAGGTTCATTGTTCAAATCACTACCTGCACCTGAAGCTTTGTTTCACAATCTGATTCTGAAGAAGAGGAAATTCAGATCATATGTATCAGATCCCATTTGTGGACTGACTGAGCAGAGGGGCTGGGAATGAGGCACTGAGAGAGGATTTCTGGCCAGGAGAACAGTATATATCAATCACAGAGATGTGAACAAACTGTGTACGCCCAAGCATAGGAGAATAGGAAGGCTAGGACTGGGGCCTACTGCCCCACAATTTGGATCTAACCTTTGCCATGGTGAACAGGCTTAGGAAACCTCCCTCTGGTGACCATGATGAAGGCTCTGCCCTGAAAACTACCCAAACTTAAGTCTCATCAAAGGCTGAGATGTCTATGCAAATATTTTTTTCACCCCCTTCCAATATTTACCAGCTTGAGGATGTTTTAGATGAACTTAATCAGAAAATGTAGGTTGTTGCTGACGAGTTCCTATGCAGTGCCTGGGTTGGAAAGGTGCGTGCACACTCTTTGGAACCAGTACAGGTAGGAGGTTCAGTTCTGACCAAGAAATGTCCTCTGTTTCTTCCCAAGGACCAGAGGGAAGCCAGTCTGACCGCTTCTTTTCCCTAATCAAAACTTTCTTCCCTCTCATCTCTCTGTGAAGTGTTCCTTACACACATTCACCACATATGCATGCAGGTACATGTGTTCATACATAAGACATACCATATATGCAGACACACATGTGTTTATACAACACACTGTATATGCATGCACATATGAATGCATTCATGCATATATTTTTTGGTTAGACACACACACATATATACATAGACACCTTTCTCTTCCTGTGTTTCTACAGATCTTTTGGATGATACCCACACTCTTTAATTAAATGGACTAATTAATTAGTTCAGTAGATGAACATCCTCCCATACTAAGCAGGACTCTATACAAGTTTCTGAGGACTCAAGCATGCTTCAACCACAGAGGCTAGTGCCCTGGAGAACCTCTCACTCTGGACAAGGAGACAGAGTGACAATGGCTATGTGGTAAGGAATATGTCACAGCAGAGTCGGTAGGAGAGATCAATGAAATCTAGGAGTCAGGCTCTGGAAAGCATCTCAGAGGCAATGATGGCCAAACAGGGTTTTGAAGGATGCAGAAGCATTAGATATCGTTCTTCCTTGAGCAGGTGTGTGCCTTTTTAAGAGGAGGAACACCAGGTTCTGCCAAACTTGCAGATGCACCCCCTAATCCAGACCCCTCCACATTCAGGTCCCATTCCTGCCCTCAGTCACACTTTGAGCTTCATCCCGCACAAGGGAGAAGCAGAGAGCTTTGGCTTGGAATCCACACCACCACATCCCCTTTTGCTTTTGAATTCCCATGTCGACTTCTTCTCCCAGATTTGAGAACCCTGGGCTTCTTTAGTCTCTCCAACAAGATCTTTGTAGTTCAACTCAGTACCTTAGATAGAGCTCCTGCCTCAGGCCACCATCCCGGCTGGAGACAGGCCTAACTCCTTCTAGCTTGAGACTTTTATTGAAGCATTAGTTTCAAGTTCTCTTCATTATATCTCCAAAGATTCTTAGAACACCACTGTAGAAAGCCCCACTATAGGAATATTCTTGATACTCCAGACTACCGAGATAGGCATACGGATGAGATACCTGGCAGGCTGTTGTCCTGTAACTCAGTGTTCATTTGTCATCTGGAGTCTTGGTCCCTCCTCCCTAGCCACACTAGTTCTAGTTCTTTCTCACAGGCTTTCCTAGCGAGGCAGACTCTTGTCCCTACTGTGGCTGCACCATTATTTATGTGGAAGATGAAACAAAGAAGTGAGAGAAAAGCACTTGAGGGTCCCATCTTCGATCCTCCACCAAGTCTCTGGGTTCTTGGACAGGTGGCTGAACACTGCATTCAAATCTCTCTTTCCTTTAGCCCCACTCACGGACAGAGCCTCACCTCGCCTAGGGTCCTGTCAAACGAGCTTACTTTTCATTCCAGTAACAGGCTCCATGCCCTCCTCTTTTCTCCATCAGGAATGCTCTGCCTTCTTTTACCATAAAATCCTGTGCAGGCTGGAGAGATGGCTGAGCAGGGAAAGGTGCTTGGCATCAAGTCTGGTGACCTAAGTCTAATCTCTGGGACCCACGTGGTAGAAGGCAAGAACTGATTCCCATAAATTGTCTTTTGACCTTCATGTGCACACTGGGGAGCATATATGTACTCATGTGTACGCATACACACACACGTAAGTAAATAAATGTAATTAAAAATTTAAAAAGTGATGATGCTGTGGGCTAGAGAAATGGCTCAGCAATTAGGAATACTTGCTGCTCTGGCAGAGAGTTGACATTTGGATCCAAGCATCCACACTGAGCTTGTATCTCAGCTTCAGGGGATATGGTACCCTCTTCTGGCCTCTGCTAGCTCCTGAACTTACATGCACACACCCACACATAGACACACACTAATGTAATTTTATGCATCGTTAAAGACCTGAATGATAGAGATTTTCTCTATAAAGTTCTCTTCCCGGTTGTCAGGGAACCTTCTTCTTCTATGTTTTTTTTTTTTTTTTTTTTGGCGGGCGGGGGGGGGAGAAGGCTTTTAACCACATGCTGCCTGGCATTGGAATTCTAGCAGTCGTGTCTGTTTTTCATTACTAGATTACATGAAATTTTTTTTTTGCTTTTTACCTTTCTTTAATTCTTTTTTTTCCATACATTGTTTTGTTTTATTTTTTCCATTCAAGAACATAATTAAAGAAATAAAATTTTTTTTCCTTTCTTCCCCTTCT